>LJJI01000105.1:0-36453 GCA_001553865.1 Cladosporium sp. BSL10
AAAAAAAAAAAAAAGAATCACGACTCTAATCCCCAACACCCAAAGACAGGAAACACAATCTTCCTCGCCCTCGGCGCAAACTCCCTCCCCGCCAACACTCCCTCCCTAGCCTGGCTCAAATCGCTCACGGCCATCCTCTCCTTCATCCTCGGCGCAGCGCTCATCTCAGCCTTCCACCGCACCTTCGGCGAGCGCAGACGCTGGGTGCTGGCCGCTTCCTTTTCCTTCCAGATGCTCGTGACGGCGCTGGCCGCCGCGCTCGTGCACTCTGGGTCATCGAGCGAGTCGCCGGTGAGGCCCGGGGAGCCCTCGGCGCCCGAGCTGACGTCTTCCGCGATGATGGGAGGAGTTCCACGGAACATCGGCTTCCCGACGATGGACCTCGTGGCGATCGGCCTGCTGTCCTTCCAAGCCGCGGGCAAAGTCGTCGCGAGCCGAGTCCTGGGTTTCAGCGCGCTGCCTTCCGTTGTGCTCACCACACTCTACAACGACTTGGCTTCCGATCCGGCGCTGTTCACCGCGGGATTGACGGGGAACGTGCAGCGGAATCGCAGGGCTGGCGGGTTATTGTTTTATGTTTTTGGGGCGCTGCTTGGGGGCGTGTTTGCGAGGAGTTCGGTGGGTTTCGCTGGGGCTTTGTGGTTTACGGCGGGGATTAAGGTGTTGATTGTGATGGCTTGGTTGATGTGGAGGGAGGAGAAGGAGAAGGAGAGGGACGGCGAGGAAGGTTAGGAATTAGTTGTGGTTTATTGTTTTGTTATAGATGTATTCATAGCAATATGTGCTTGATCTCGGTCGAATCTCAGCTCGTTTGCGAATGGGGCATGCTCTCGTGGTGAGGGCACTTTTCTCGCTCGTAATAACATTTCTTCATCCAAAAAAAGCCCTTCCTTTCAGGAAATCAGGTCACCTTAACCACCAGCTTGCCGCGGGTCCTACCAGACTTCAGCCTCTCAAACGCCTCGCCCGCCTGCTCAAGCTCATATTCCTTCTCAATAACAGTCTTCAGCTTGCCCTCAGCGACCCACTTCGCCAGCTCAGCATACTGCGCCGCATCCGCCGCACAAGTGACGAACTGGAACTTGCGCTGACCACCTCCGAGGGCCTTCGGCCACAGCATGATGCTCAAAATGTTCTTGATGACCGAGAACTGCGCATTGCCAGCAATGGTGACGTAGCGGCCCTCGGGTTTGAGGTACTTGTGACTCGACCAGTAGATCTCCGCGCCGTTGAAGACGTTGTCGGCGATGAGATCGTACTGCTGGGCTTTGCGCGTGAGGGCCTGGACGACGTTCTCCGTGCGGTAGTCGATGACCTCGTCGGCGCCGAGGGACTTGACCAGCTCGACGTTGGGGCCAGAGCAAGTGACGGTGACGTGACAGCCTAGGATCTTTGCGATCTGGATCTGGAAGGTGCCCACGCCGCCGCTGCCGCCGTTGATGAAGACTTTGCTGCCTGGCTTGACGAAGGGCGCGACGGTCTGGTAGGCTGTCAGGCCGGCGATGCCAAGGGTGGCAGCGTCCTTGGGCGAAACGCCAGCTGGGATGGGCACGCAGCCTTCCTTCGTAGCGATGATGTACTCGCCGAGTGTGCTGAAGTTTGGCGGGGCCAGGCTGCCAAAGACAGGCTCGCCGGGCTTAAGTTGAGAGGAGGTGCTTTCAACGACTGTGCCAGAATAGTCTAGGCCTGGGACTCCTTTGCCGAAGACTAGACCTCCGACGATAGGTAGCTCAGGAACTTTGTAGTCAACCGGGTTGAGGGTGGCATAGGAGACACGGACGAGAGTGGCGCCTTGGGGCAAGTTCTTTGCGTTCTTGGGCAGAGGCCACGAGTTTGTGACCTTGATATGTTTGTGAATGCCACCTGCATTGCTGTCCCAGGCAGCGGCTTTCATGGTGGTGGGAAGCGATGAGGCCATTGTTGTGCGAACTTGCGAGTAGGATTATATGTGGTGGTGGTGGTGGTGGTGGGGTTATTGCAAGATTATTAGGCAGTGCAAGAGTGTTTGGACTGCGCAAGCCTTTTGTTTTTTGATGGCGAGTATGTCAGAGTATCTGCTGCAAGGTGTTTGTGAGTGTGTGATTGTTTCTGTCTCACAGACGACGGCAGCAGAGGTAGATATAGATAGGCAGATGAATGACTATCACAAGCACGACACACGACGACACGCGAGGACGTGCATATCGCTTCCCAGCCCGCGCATGGTCCCCACTCGAGCTCTCCGTCTCCGGATGACTTAGCGATTTGTTTGTGGCGTCGTGGGTGCTTTGTAATTCGGCAAGCCTGTTCCTCCGGACGGAGATAGTAGCGCTGCCTTGCCCAATCCGCACGTATACAGCAGCAAGCTTCGGGCATTCGCAGACTACCCAGCTGAATTCATCCGGCGCTAGTAGTATGAATTGGCTTTTGCATGTGATAAGATCATTACACCTGATGACTTTGGAACGGAGTCGCGAGCAAGACATGACCCGACCTCCTTGAGAACATTGCATAATCAAGATAACTCAATATACAACAGATCTATCTACTCTACAGACTGACAAAACACAAGGGAAAAACTGCTAGCCCTACTTCAGCTCGGTCATCTCCTCTTCCAACATGAGCTGGAAGCTGAATGGCTCGAATGCGATACCCTCTCCGACGAAATGCTTGCTCATCGCCTCGACCCAGTGGAGACGCAGCGAGTGCAACATGGCGCTCGTGCCCTCCATGATGACCAGAACAGCGACGGTGAGGAAGAACCAAACGGTGAAGAACAGGAAGATAGCGATAATGCCAACAGCACCTTTCATGGCAAAAGCATTGGCGAGCGTCATCGACCACAGCACGATGGAGAGCTGTTGGTGAGCGAGAGACAAAGCCCAGAGACGGAGGTAAGAGGCAGTGTGAGAGACACAGTTGAGGCAGAATTCTATAGACTCGTGTTAGTGAATGAAACATTCGAAAATAAAAATTCGAAATGAGCTTACCGATGGTGTGAATGACCTGGTGGATCATGACCTCACTGAACTCGAATTCCTCGTGCTCATCGTCAATGTCCTGCGTGATCATAGCAATGTCAGAGTCCGTCGAGGGTCTCCCGTTGGCGTGTGCGCTGTGGTCGCCCTCCTCATCATCGTCGTCGTCGAGGGCGGAAACGCGGGTGTTCTCGCCGATGCCACGGTATCCCTGAGCACGAGCGCGGTTGTTCTCCCAGCGAAGGTAGAAGGGCTTGAGGAACAAGAGAATTGGCACTTGGGCAAAGGCCAGCAGAAGAAGGACAACCTGCACACCAGCCTGACCGCTGTAAAGCTGTTCGCCTTCGATGATCGAACCAGGAGACAAGAACATGTAGATCAGCATGTTCAACAGGCCAGGTGGCGATTGTCCAATAGCGTTCCAGTCAACACTCCACTTGTAGATGATGGTGAAGACCAAGTAACCGAAGATAGACTGGAAGAAGATCATGCCGGGAACGAAGTTGCCCCAGATATCGATAGGAGTCTTGAAGTGGCGGGCGTTGATGTAAGAGAAGCATAAGTTGTAGGTCATGTGAGCCCAACCCATGATGATGGAAAGCTTCATCTTGTAAGAGTTGGAGAAGATTAGGTCGTTCTCGGTGTCGTGCCAGCGCCAATCCAGACCGAATGGGTAAGTGTAGCCTTCAACGCGAGTTGCGGTAAGAGGCTCCGGCTTGCCTGTCGCGGGTTCAGGGTCGTAGCCTTCAGGGAAATTCCACTCCCACATGGAGGGGAACAAGGAAAGCTCCTTGGAGAAAATATCGCAGTAAATCAGACCAGTGTACATGGAGAAGATTCCCATCATGAGCATGATGTAACGACCGTAGAAGGCCATACCAAAAAGCTCATCCTGCTTGCCGCGCTGCAAGGGCTTCTCCCAGTAGATCATGGCGGCGGCAGCAAGAGTCATGATGAAACCGTGTCCGAGATCACCGAACATGACAGCGAACAAGAATGGGAAGGTGACGATGGACGGAAGACCAGGGTTGACTTCGGTGTACTTGGCAGTGCCGTAGGCGTCGATGATGGTCTGGAAACCGAGGGTGAACTTGTTGGTCTTGTTGTAGGTGGGCGGGGTCTTGGATGTCTTGATCTGGTTGACGATAGTCGGGACACTGAGGCCAGCGTGGTCGTTCACATCCTGAAGGGTAGACTTGATGAGACCCAGAGAGTTGGTCGGGCACCAGGCTTCGGCAACCAAGGTCTTGCGCGCGGGATCGTAGCTGAAGCGATTCAGAGTCTGGTAGACACCCTTCTCCTTCTTGGTCACGATCATCCAGGCTGCGAGAGAGCGACCAATTTGGTTGAGTTCGGCGTCCAAAGTGCGCTTGGTGTTGCCCAAGACGTTGGAGAGATCCTGAAGACGGGTGTTGACTTCATGGATCTGGTCTCTGCGCAGCTCGCTGTTCTCATCGACGTTGTAGATGCTTGCGCCCAAGCTCTCCGAGATCTTGCGAATCTTTGCGATGATCTCCTTGCCGTGCGCGAAGATGACGAAGACGTTCTTGTGCACCTCCTCGTTCTTCTCCGGGTCGACGATAGGGTCCGGGATCTCGCTCTGGTTCATGTACAGGTTGCCACGCAGCGTGCGCCAGAGGATACGCTCGAAAGCACCCATGCGCTCACGAGGAATGACACCAGCGACGAAACCAATGTTCATCACGCTGAAGCTCTGCTGCTGCGCGTCAGTGGACCCGTTGGCCTGTTCCACGTCACGCAACAGAGGCGCGTCATCGGACGAATCAATGCTCTGCCTGATTTCCTCCGTCTGTCCTCTTGCGCGGTCGAAGAAACCACCGGCCTCACGCAGCACCCAGCGCCACTCAGTGAGTTCGGTTTCCCTCTTCTTCAAAGTCTCGTAGCTCTCGTTCAGTCCCTGAATGCGCGTCTCAAGGCTCTGGCTGCGGTCGGCGAGCTCGTCGATCTCGGATGCGGATGGCGCGGCCATGTTGTTGGTGAAATCGTAGATGGGACGCATGCCGATGCCGTTTTTCTCGATTTGCTGGCGGAAGTAGGTGAGCTGGCGCTCGACGTTGTCCAGGCGGCGAATCTCCTGGGTGAAGGTACGCTGGAAGGCGGTGGTGTCTGGGTTCAGCTATGCGCTGTTAGTATACAATCTGATCTCCCGTATCCAGCGGCATGTCGTACATCTCTGAACTGCATGACACCCAGCTCTCCGAGGGCGGAAACGACCTCGCGGCCAATCTCGTTGGCCACATAGAGCTGGGTCAGGGTCATGTCCGCCGAGCGGAAAAGCGAATCCTGTTCGGCCGCCATGATGCCGGTACGTCTCTCGATGAAGCCGGAGAGGCGACTAGCAGGTAATTGGTGGTGAAAGGGTGGTGTATGGGGGATGTTGTGGCGCTCCAGGCATCGAGCGAGCGTTGAAGCTCGAGGTTGCCAGACCAAGGACGGGAGGTCCTGACGGCGCCAAGGCCCGGCTGTTTCGAAGCTAACCCCAACCTTGGAAGCACTAACCCTACTGTCACTATATGATTTAGTACCAAGATGCATTAATATTGACCAGTCTCGATGAACCATGAAATTCTGGTTCATCGCTACCAAGCGACAATATTCAGGTAGTTTGGCGCTGGGGAGTAAATGTGTCAATGTTGAGTTGTTGTCCAAGACTTTTCGCAGTGCAGTCGAGCAAACTTGCGAAGTCAGATCAATACACAGACTCCAACATGGATACAATCACATAGTATGTACTTGGGAAATCCATGAATTGGCTATTTTACATATAACAAAACTACCCCCAGATCTGCGGTTTCCGAGAATCCGTCTCAACGCTAGTGCTAACCGTCTTCCGAATGACCATCTGATCGCTGGCATCGCTTCCTCTGGGTCCATTCCTCACCGCATCGTCCCTAGACGACAGAGGCGACTTCCTCACTTTGAACGAGTACGTCGGCTCCTCAGGTCGGAGCCTGGGCATGTCCTCTTCCGTACTCAGATTCCTCCTCTCGTTCTTCGCTCGCCCGGAGCTGCGTGATTGTTCCGATAACGACTCCATGGCATACTGTGCCACGTCAGGTCTATCGAGCGCTCCCCATCTTGTATTAAGCGATTTGACAAATGTGCCCAGCGTCGGGAAGGTAGCTGCCATGATGGCATAGTTGGTTTCGACGTTGAGCCAGAGGAACGGCACGACTGCGCTCACGGGCTCGAAAGGTGGGACGGCATGTGCCCAGTCGGCTGCTGTCCAAGCGTGGATGCCGGCTAGGACTGGAGTGAAGAGTCGTGATGCGAAAGCGACCAGGATCATGGTCTTGTAGCTCCTCTGGGTATTGACATCCCATAGTATCCAGACGGGAATGGCGAAGATTGCGAGCTCAAGCGCCGAGTCTGTGACAGCAATGCCTATCCAGCGGGTTGTCTTGCGTAGACAGTTATCAGAGTGACCAAGCTACGAAGGGAGACGTCCGGCGACTTACGAAGTTGTGACAAGCCCTGCCGTACAGCATCCATGGAGTCCGATTGCCGCATCTTGTTCCTAGCACGGCCATTGCTACAACCATCCAGGTACCACACAGCCCGACCAGTGCGTAGCAGGCTATTCTTTGCGACCGTTGAGGTGTGATGCGTAAGTGGAAGAAAAGCATGGCTGCTTTCGAGAGGGCGATCGTGCACACGCTTAAAATCGTGACCGCGTACATGTACTGTGGACAGCATCAGTAGAGCCGCCTTGTAAGCGCAAGCACATACAGACTTGCCTTCTCGCCCGTGTGTATCTGTCCGTGTGTCTCCAGCACAACCGACTTGCCAAATCCATGGGATACAGCAACGCACATCAGTAGTGTTTGCGCAACTCCGACTACCTAGCCCGCATTAGGTTTTTGACTGTTCAGCCGATGCATTGGGATTTTGAATACCGTTGCAATCCCGCACACGAAATCGTCAAGCCCAAGCGATGATCTCATCGCAAAACGATTGTACAGCCTGATCACGAAACATAGTAAAGTCCAAGTCATCAGTATGCACCCAACAACAATAATGACTCCACCATGGTCATCAGGGGTGATAGTGAAGGACCTTTCGCCCTCATTTGCAGTGAGAGACATGTACGAACGGTGATTGAACGATTTCGTAAAGTGGGTGTTTTATATGCGACCGATAGAATATTCTCAAGGCGTAAAAAGGGACTGCGAAAGGACCGATTCGGCGACAAACGAGACAGACAGACACCTGTCAGGTGCCAGGTACATTAGCCATTAGCAGCGACGGTGTGGTCAGCACATTGTGGAAACTTGGAGGGTGGGAGGGTGAGCTTGCTGGCTACGCAAAGGTGTTGCTCGGAGCATGCGACGCGCATGGCACAAGAGTACCTTCGATGCGCTCCGACGAAAGACAGAGGACATGACCAAGCGCACAGCATTCGGGCCACCGCAGGAAGTGTGGTTCCCAACTGTGGTCGAAGGCCCAGTTTGCGCTTCTCGAATTTCGCTATTGTAAACCTTGGAGTCAAAGGGAAAACGCACACACGCAATCCTGGATTCAAAATGGCAGGTGGAGATGGTTCCAAATCCATCTGCCTATTGTAGACCAGCATTTGTTCACTGGTCATCAAACGCAGAGCTTACCAAATTCTGACACCGAGGCATTTTCGGAGTAAGGTGGTGGCGTGAGCTGACTGCGCTGATCGTTCATTTGGACACAAGGCGTATGAGTACTCGTGCACTCCAGCTCGCACACATTGGACTCTGCTCGAACGGTCCTGGACGTCCTTTGGTCTCGGCGGGTTGTTGTGGCTGGGAGGTTCCTTTGTTTTGGGTCGAGTGTTTGGCGCCCATGGGACGACATGTTATTTTCAGCTTTCCGCCATCTCCAGAGCGATACCAGGGACATAGTTACAGCACAGTAACACTTGTACAACAATGTGACGTGGACGACATGGGTTGTGAGATTGAAAAGAGAGAGGTGGATGTAGACCTGTTATCTTCACAGCCCACTCAAAAACGGCGGCGTTGTCGTGCCGCCTTCCTGCCGCCGCCTCCCGAAGTGCATGCAGATAAGCTCCATGAACGGCAATTCCTGCTTCGAATTGAATTGCATTCACACGGTCTTTGAGAGATGCCAAGTGACTCGAAATGTGTCCTTATGTCGAATAATGCAAACTATGAGGTGACGACTCATAGCACCAGCGCGCAAGGACCTGGATTTTGTGCAATGCTCCCAAGGATCTCGACAGCAAGCTGTTTCACGCAAACATTTTCACCTGGCAGCACGGGAACGAACTAGGCGAAACTGGTAGCCATGGTAGCCAGGAAGATGTACCACGGTGGCAGGTACTGGCGCCCTGCATCCCACCCAAAGCTTACCTCCAGAACTCCGCTCATGCTCCCCATCCGCACGGCACAGCATATAGTTCTCCCGTCTAATCGGCAAGACGTGGCACTCATTGGGCTTGACGGCTTCGGGGCGCTGGAACAAGAGCAGCCAGATCTTGAAGCCTACCGAGATCCAGAAAGCCTTCTGGTCAATAACGATTCGGACTCGACGGATATCGTGCAAGAACTGAAGCCATGTCAAATCCTGGTAAAGGGGAAGGCCAGTAATCGACTCTGGCTTGACTCCCTCGAGTCGTACAGGACCACGGTCCGAGTTTCTTCGAGTTAGCGTCGTGTCGTTGACGCCCACGTGTGAGTCTCGTGAGATCTGCGAGACCTCGACATGTACCGTTTCCTTGTAGTTATTTTAACCTCGTGCTTCACCTCGTTCTTCCGGCAGTCATTCTGAGAGTCTGCACTTTCTCTCAGCAGCAGATACCGACCATGGCAGTCACCCAGTATGAAACCGATCTCGATCTGGTCCCGGAAGACTCGCCAAAGACCTACAAGGTTGGCACCATCAGAGACCAACATGACATGAGACGTGTTGGCAAGACACAGGAGCTGAGAGTAGGTGGAGGCCGACGTGCGTTCGGAGTTCGTATGCTGAAGTGTTCTTTGCAGCGTAACTTTCGTCTCATCTCCGTACTTGGGTTCACTGCAGTTCTCATGTGCACATGGGAGGCAATTCTCTTGTATGCCACCGCATGACACCTTAGGACATCGCTCCATGACTGAATCATATGCCATAGTACAGCAAGCTACATCCTACCTAATGGTGGCCTTGCAGGAATGGTGTGGATGTATCTTGTATCGTTGTTCGGATTTTCCTTTGCGATCTTGTCCATGGCCGAGATGTCGAGCATGTACGTAGCAATGGGCGGCTCTTGCTTGTGCATCCTTGCGACTAACATTTTCAGGGCTCCTACGTCGGGAGGACAGTATCGGTTAGTGACCCAACCTAAAACTCTTTGCGGGTCTGCGTACCAATTGGTTCTCGAGAGATTGGCATTTGTGGTTGTCGTTACTAGTATGCTCGAGCGAAACATTACTGACAGCTTTGCAGTATGTCCAAATTCCACCCACCCATCGACCATATCAGTCCAAGCATCATGTAAGCACTCAGAGATGGAGCTGACAGCAGACAATAGACTGGGTCTCCGAATTCTCTCCAGCACGAGCGCAAAAATTTCTCTCCTACATCACAGGCTGGCTATGTGTTCTAGGCTGGCAAGTCAACATCGCATCTGGCTCATATCTGGTGGCCACCCAGGTCCAGGGCATCATAATATTGAACGACCCAAACTACGAGCCCCCACCATGGCACGCAACGCTCATGATCATTGCCGTGGCAGCCATCGCAATTTTGTTCAACACTTTCTTCGCCAAGAAGCTCCCATTGATTGAAGGCGTGATCCTGATCATCCATGTCTTTGGATTTTTCGGGATCTTGGTACGATGCGACTTTGGATCGCATTGGAAACGTTTAGCTGACTTGTATACGAAGGTCCCTCTGTGGGCACTCGCACCACGACAACCAGCGAAAGCTGTCTTCACCGAGTTCAGAAACGACTATGGCTGGCCGTCACAAGGCCTTGGCTGCCTCGTCGGGATCATCGGCCCCATGTACTCACTGATCGGCCCCGACTCCGCAGTCCACATGGCCGAGGAGATCAAAGACGCATCCCGAGTTCTGCCGCTGGGCATGATATGGACGCTCGTCCTGAACGGAATCACCGGCTTCATCATGGTCGTCACATTCGCATTCTGCATCGGCGATCTGGACGCAGCCGTCAGTCCGAGCTACTCGTACGCATACATCGGCACCTTCTACACGGCGACTGGTGATAAAGCTGGCTCTACGGTCATGGCTTGTCTGATCATTCTGATGTGCCTGTGCAGCACCATCAGCAACGTCGCCACAGCTTCTCGGCAGATGTTTGCGTTCGCAAGAGACCGTGGCATGCCGTTCAGTGCCTTCCTTTGTCGGTGTGTATCACTTAATTCTCCTACCTCCATGCAAAGATCTAACCTTTGCCATTAGAGTGCGGCCCGGCTGGGACATTCCGCTCAACGCCGTCTGCGTCTCCTTCGTCATCACCTGCCTCCTCTCTCTCGTCAACTTGGGCAGCGCCGTCGCGTTCAACGCCATCGTCTCCCTCACGGTCGGGGCAATCCTCAGCTCGTACATCATCTCAATCTCCTGCGTTGCGCTGCGCAAGGTCCGCGGAGATCCTCTGCCACACGCGCGCTGGAGTCTCGGCCGCGCAGGCCTCGCTTGCAACATCATCGCAGTGCTCTTCCTGTTGTTGGTCTATGTCTTCGCTTTCTTCCCACTGGATACACCTGTGGAGCTCACGACGATGAACTGGAGCAGTTTGATATATGGATCGGTCGTCATCTTCTCGGTGTGCTACTACTTTGTTTTCGGAAGGCATGCTTACGAAGGACCGGTGGTGTTGGTTAACAAAGATTTCTAGGTGTAGGTTGGGGCTGGGGAGTGAGTCAGGTTCTTGTTGCGTATTATATTGTGTGATCTGAATAAGCAACGAGGCCTGTCGACCTCACAAAGCAACGTTCCTCATCGCGACAGCCCTTCCATCAAAGCAAGCAAAGCAGCAGTAACATCATCCATGCATCTCACAGTCCTTTTCTTGCAGCTTGATACTGTTCAACCAGTAAAGTTGAAGAAGTCAGTCCCCAACTCTTCTATGCAGGCCTTCATCGCAGAGTCAGAGCTGGTTGGCCGTTCCTCGAAAACGCTGTTGAACGTCTTATCATGGCTTGTCCCGTGACCCTCTGGCATTACAGATGAGTAACCTAAAGACGTCTTCGCCATCGCAGATGAATAGTCTTGGTCGTTGACCCGGGTGCCGAGTTCGAAGATTGCTGGTTCGTCAGAGACTTCAAGGAAAGGCCTGGCAGACTTCTCGGTGCATTGTTGGGCATTGGACGGATCTGGCTGGCGGGCTTCGATCAGAGCCTGCTCAAGAGGCAACAGCATGCCTTCATCCACGCCGTACAAAGATGAGTCATTGTTGTTTTCATCTTGGTCGATCGCGGTTTCGCGCGAAGGAACTTTGTCGTTATTAACAGGAGGAAAGTCGTCAAGCATGTCGCCGATGTCGGTTGCGAAAAGGTCGCTCTCCATTTCTTTGGGAGGACTCAGATGATTGTATGGACGATGACCGGTAGGCTCTTCGAACAACGACATATCGTCGATGTCACCGAATTCATCGCTATACACGCTTTGCCCTGCGCGCCGTGCTGCTTCGGTGGTCTTGGAGCGCGGCCGGCCTGGCCGAGGAAGAACAACGGGAGGGTCTGAACTTTTCTTTCTGGAGCTTGCAGTGCTCAACAACGACACCGGCTGTGTGTTTGACTTCGCATTGTTGTGCAGCGCATTGAGCCTCTGCAGTTCGGGGCCTCCTGGCGGCGCAGGTGTGGTCTGCTGACCCAGTCGCTGCTGAGTCGCCGTTGGTATTTTGGCACTTTTGCTCACTGACAGACTCAATTGTGTCTGCTTCGGATCCGCCGAGTTCTCTGATTCCTTCTTGCTTGTCTTCGCTTTGGATGGTTTGGGCTTTTTGTCCAAACCCTCACGACAGCAAAGATGCTTGCAGGAAGTTTTGTCCTTGCAGTTATGGTTGCATGCCCATTTGCCGTTAGCCAGCTGTCGAGGCTCGTGCGTTGTGGTCTCGTCGTCGCGCGCAATGGATGTTCTCTGCTTCTTCCTCGAAGTGCTAGCATCCGGCAGTGGCTCGTCGTCAAAGTCGTCAATACTCTCAAAGCCGCCAGCCTCAGCAAGCGCAAGGTCGGCGTCGTCGATTCCGGCATCGTCAAACTCATCAAAGCCAGTCTCCGACGCTTTGCGTTTAGATCCAGTTTTCGATTTGCCTGAAGTCCTCTTGCTGACTGGCTTGCCTGACTGAGCATTTCTGGTCTCTGTTGTTTTGCTTGTAGGAAAGACATGCGATGGGACATTTGGCTGAAGGATTGCACTTCTCACCGTGCCAGCTGTACTTGTCAGCAACCATTCGAGATGTAGCAATTGAATCTACGTACCGATTGTGTCGCACATGACGTATGCTCTCACCGTTTGACCTGCGTTGGTCAGATTGGCCTCAAACATAACGTCTTGTCCCTTGTTGAGTTTCTTCGCACTGTATCCGGTCAGTCAAGCTCGCCGTATCCAACTGACGTCCGGCGATGTGCATACCTGATGCGTGCAAAGTGCAGTAGGTGGCCATCAGACAGCTCAGCCATCATACAAACATAGACGGGCTGTTTCTTGAAGTATTCTGGCGTCTTGTCGTTGATGAAACCCAGATCGGCACGAATGCGTACGGCCACATGCTCGCCAGCACGGATGACCTGCATGGTCAGTAAATGGAATATCAACCGGACAACTCAGCGGCCTTGACTCACAGGATCCCCAGCAACCTTCATGCTCACACGCAGCTTGGGAAAAGCTCTGGCTTTCTCCTGTAGCTGCAGACCGAAGGGAGGGTTACGTGATAGAACCTGCTCCAGACGATGTTGCTCTGTGTTCTCGATATCATCAACAGTCTTCAGCCCAGCAGCTACCAGCTTGCGAACGCTGACCAGACCAACGCTTTCGAGTTGCTTCATGTGTAAAGGCGAATCATCCCAGACTTGCGCGGCGAGGCTCCGTGCGAGTGCAAGTGCATTGCGTGCAGTTACAGAATCCTGCAAATATAGCTGACAGTCAACGACGCATCTGATCAGGCGTTGTGCGTTCGCGAAGATCAAAGTCTTTGCCGTCGAGAAGTCCATGCGTTGCTTGGTGTCCTCAGACGGGAGCTCAATGGCACCAAGCACGGCTTGGATGATAAGTGATACTTTGTGAGCAGGAGCATCCAAATTGACCGGTATCGGAAATTTGATGGAACTGTCCTGATTGAGCGTTTTGTATGTGGCCTTTTCACCGCCTCGAAAACGTACGTCGCCAAACTCTGTTGCTTGCGCGATGGCTGACAGTATTTCGGATGTCTTGGCCCGTGGCGGTAGGGAAAGCAGAGTCTTCATGGTCTCAAACTGCAGGTAGTAGCGTGCCATAGCATCGCCAAATTCGGTGCACTGCAGCTTCGTGGCCTTTTGGACCAGATCATGTTCTTGTAATAGAGAAATAACCTTGTTGCAGATGAGTTCCAGGCGGTCCTCGAGATTACGACTAGAGGCATCACCATCGATCTTGTAGTGCTCAGGATTCTCCTTGAGGCGTACGTACAGGAATGTGCCAGATAACCATCGCTTCGCTGACGAGGCATTAGTGATCGTGCCGAGTCCGATCTCTGCATTGACATGGTCAATCAGGTTGCTGTGCAGGCAGCTTTCGAGTACCTCTTGCCCAGTGACCATCTTCTCGTAATGCTGCTGTTTCTGTAGGCGCGTCAAGATGATCGCCACAGCTGATCTGTCGAATTGAGGTCGCCCAGCACGGCCCAGCATTTGCATGATTTCCAGATCCGAGTATTCTTTGCAGCCGCCAGATCCACCGTTGTTTTGGTAAGCCACGGTGTTCTTGATGATTACCATGTGGCACGGCAGATTCACACCAACGGCAAGTGTAGAAGTGCAGCAGATGAGGTTCACATCACCTTCCAGGTATCCCTTCTCGATCGCGGCACGGTCATTAGCAGAAAGACCAGCATGGTGATAAGCCACACCCGAGGGCACAGTATCTGCTTCGGTGTCAGTTGAGGAATGCGACACGGGGCAGGAAGCACGAACCTCGCAGCTCTTTGTCCTCAACCGCGACACGCTTCGTTGGAGCCTCCCAGTAGCGATCAGGTGGACCTTTAGTCGCCCACCAGTTGGCAAGCAGCTTTGCTGTCTCCACGCAAGAGCTTCGCGTGAAACAGAAGACCATGATCGGTTTGCGTTGCGACCATCGCGCAATAATATCCGGCAGCTTGGTGTTGAGTGTCTTTTCGAATGCGAAGTCATTGCCGCTGGACTGATATCCGCATACATGCTTGGTGAGTGGCACTGGGCGAAACTCTTCGCCAAAGCGCTCTCGTGGAGCTGGAAGATGTGGTGTGACCGAGTCTTTGCCCAGCCAAGTCGCAATGTCTTGGGAGTTTGGGACTGTCGCGCTGAGCGCGACAAAGCGAATGTCGCAACCGACTGACTTCATCCGAGACACGATCGCTTCCAGTGTGGCACCGCGATATTCTTTGAGGATGTGTACCTCGTCGATCAAGAACAGCTTGACCATCTGCATGAGCTTCTGATGGTCTTTCCACTTCCGCGTGATGCTGTCCCATTTCTCCGGCGTGGTGATGATGATACTCGCACGTGCGACGCTGCGAAGCTGAGCGTTATCGGTGTCCCCAGTCAGCTCAGCGACCTGCAAATCGAAAGGTCCAAATTTGCGCTGCCAGTCGCGCTGACGTTCCGAACAAAGTGATTTGGTTGGCGCTTGGTAGATGACCTTGTAAGAGCCGTTGACAAATCCATTCATCATGCGACATATCGCAAGCTCCAGAACCGCTGTCTTTCCGCTCCCAGTAGGTGACGACAGCACGAAGTTGTCATTGGTATTGTAGATGATTGGGAAGCATTTCGACTGGACGGCATTGAAGAGCGGGAATGGGAAGATCGACCTGAAGCGGTCTGGCAGCTTCTGTGTCGAGACCAGCGTAATTCCTTGCACCACAGGTGTGTCGCGAGCCGGCGCCTTTCGTGTCTGTATCCTGGTGGCTGACGGACGTGCATTGTCCGGTGCGTGTGATGCGAACGGTTCGCCGAATTCATCATCATCTTCTGCATTGTTGACGGGCGGGCCGGGAGTGTAATGGTGGTATGATGGCTGGCTATGCTGAGTGAGCTGCATGGGCTGCCGTCTGTACGTCTGGTCGACGAAACCCGATCTCCTCCGACCTGCGCTGACTACTGGACTGGCGGGAAGCCTCTGGTCGTGCGGCGATGAGTTCGATGCACTCCCATGAGCATCATCGTACTGAAAGCGAGCTATTCCTCAGTCAGTGTTGACCATATGCAACAGCCACTTGCATTCACTCACAGAGGTCAAATGAGGAATCTGTCGCAAGCCTCGGTGCTTGCGGGAGATTACTTCTTGCTCCCAGCTGAGGTGGAGGCACTTGCGAGCGGAGCGAAGGATGCTCGCTGTATTGCTCGTGGTACGCTGTTGTAATATTGCCTATGTGATCCAGTCAGTGGTAAGTCAGATCATCAAAGCGACGCAGCGTTGCGCACCATGGAGATTGGACGGGTAAGCGTTCTCGTCCCCATACATCTCCTCCTCATCGTAGTAGTCCGGTTCGGTTTCGTAAGCATCGTAGCGACTGCAGCCGTTGTCCGCATGGTTCTCCCGACGTCGGGGATGGGTCTCTCGCGCGCCCCTCTGCAGCTGATCCAGCTGCGCGAGCATCTCGTCGGCCATGATGTTGTTCCCTCGCTTGCTAGACCATTAAGTTTTGGGAAATGCCGAATGCAGAGCGATCTGTGCTGTTTGTGGAATGTTGAGGTGGTGTCACAGGGTGGCTGTTACATATAAAGTTCGCGTACGAGCCAGAGGTGAAGTCGAAACAGGCTTCAGTCCGGATGAAGAAGGCGCGTCCTCACCACTTACCACTTACCACAGCGCAGCCCTTCCGGGCGCGTGCAGCGCCTTTGCAAGCTGAACATTGACATGCTGTGCTCGTGAGAACGCCAGAACAGAATAAATGCTTTCAGTGAGTATCAATGCTGTGAGCTAGCCCAACTCTTTTCTCTCGCCCACTTCGCTACGCTCGCTTGTTCGCCGACAAAGGTTCCATGCTCTTCACACGTGCAGGCCGTCGCTCAAACGATGGCGTACCTGGCCTGCTGCTCGAGAATGCCTCCCCTCGAGGCAAAGGCGACCTGTTCACGCTTGCGACGCTCTCAAGGTCGAAGTATGACTTTTCGCCGCTTCTTCCGTATTCGGACACATTGATCGGTGGAGGGCGCATGGTGTTGCTTGCACGTGATTCAGCAGTGCTGTACAAGTACGTCGCACCAAGTACAGTTGCTGTGCCAAGCAGATACTGTGCCGTGTCAGTAGTAAACATACTATGTAGACATGGACTCACTTACCAAGGTAGTAATCTCAAAGTCGAAGAGCGTGACGCTTGCAAGAAAGCTCAAGATGACCGAGAAGCTCGTTGCAAAGTTTTTTGCAATGTTATCGGCGTACCTGATGACTAGTGCTACCGTGATGCCGCCGAGCGCTTGCACGACTACAGCACTCCAGACAATTGCGTTGTACCCAGCGAAGAAGCCATCCCTCGCAATGTGCTCTCCATCGTTGAAGAGCACGCCAACGAAAAGAGCAGGCCAAAGAGAGTAGAATGAAAGCTGCACGTTGCGAACCCATACCGAAGTCGTGTGGGAGTTGCTCTTGGGCTCCTTCAGGATCTTTTCGAAATACACACCCGCCAGGCCTGAAAGGACGCAGGCCACGGTAAGAGCCAAGAGACCGACGCTGGCTTGTACGTGTGGGTTTTGGGTCGCAACGTCCTCGTCGATCCCTTCATATGTTGCTGATCGCTTGGTGAGCTGACCAGCAGCTGCATTGCCAAGCGCTTTGAGGTCCCAGATGTTCCGTGGCGGATGAGGAGCCAAACTCTGCTTCAAGTCCTTGATCGTGAGAACAGTCTCGCCGCTAAACCCAACGGGATACGATGCGACTGCCACTCCCACCATGAGCAAGACCAAGCTTAACCATTTGCGCGTATCTATAAATCTTCCCAGTAACACCACACTGAACACCGCAGTCGTCAGGATCTTGAGCTGGCTCGTAACCTGGAACGTCGCAGCATCCAAGTTCCTAGCAGCAATGTATTGCAGACTATTCTGCGTGGTATACAACATCGCGGGTATCGCCATCTTCCAGCTATCTCCCGAGAACACCGCGCTCGCCAACTCTTCAAATATGCCCATGATGGTGGTTGTTTGAGACGATTGCGGACTGGTCATGATTTCGTACAAGGCTAATGTGAGCGAGATCGCAAGCTTCAGGACTTCATTCAGGAAGATCGCGGTCGAGGCATGATAGCGCTGACCATTGACGGGAGGCATTGCCTGGGAGTAGTGCATTATGAGAATGAGGGCGGGATTTTGGAAGGCGAGCTGGTCGGTTTTGTCAGCATTTTTCTTGGGATACGCATTGAAACTTGCCGTACAGCTACGAGCGACGCCATCTTGTAGCGTGAGCTACTGGGACCTGAAGACCGGCGAGCCATATCTGCTCCCATGTCTCTCAAATCCGAGAATGCCTAGTCGGCTTTGTACACCTGAACCTCACAAGGAGTGATAACTTGAATCGAAGAGAATGCTGGCCGGCGTGGAGGACAATGTAGAATTTACGGTAGGGAAAAGGGTCGTCGCCCTGAACGGCGCAGTCACAAGACTCAAAAAGAAGAAAGTAAAGGGCAGCAGGGCAGCTCAGCAGACCGTTTCGAGGGCAAAGGTAGATGTACTTAAAGGTATTGGGATTGGAATGCATATGACCCGTACAACGACGACTTGGCACGCGGCAGCGTAGGGGATGATGTGACAGCACAGCGCAAGTGCAGCACAGGACAGCACAGGTTTCGGTTTGGAGGTGCCGCGGACGAGCCAGGCAAGTTGGTTGGTTAGTGACGTTGTCTCGCTGGCGCCTTTGCTGGCGGGAGGCTGAGGATCGAGGCTTAGCCTTGGGTCTTTGTGGGGAGAGATCTGGAGTAGCAAGACGATCGATCTTGGGAGGTGCTGCGCCAACTTGATCTCCTGGCGATCCCGTGGCACTCCGGCGTGGCGTTTGAGAGCTTGCTATGAGCTAGTATAGCTGAATGTGTATTTATTAATGTTCACTCGAGGTTCAAAAGGAACACGTGCCTTCGCTTACTGTGATCGAAAGCGTCTTCGTACATCATCAAGCTGCCTTGATCCGAGAGTCAGCTTCTTCCGACTTCCGTCTCTCACTGCCGACTTTTTGACATCAACATCTTGCACAGCAAGCAAGAACAGCTCTTGAACACAAGCTCGCATATGATGGGCAGTTCCGCAGGGAGCACAGTCGCAGCAATTCTACAACGGACAGTAACCGCTCTCTGTCCTTCAAGTTACTCTGCTGCCCTGAACAAGGACAGGCTCGCCGCCTTGGTGCCGTCAAACAGGCAAACGTAAGCATTTGAGTGGGATTTCCATACACAACAGATGGACGTCGTGCCTCCGAACGGAAATCCGGCACACTCGGCTCGCAGATGGCATCGAACCAGGTATGAAGCACGGCAAAGCATAGTTTCGACACACAACGCGACGCGCGGCTGCTCAGCATAGAGCACGTGAACGTAATGCACCACCTTATCTCGACAATCAAGCTGTTTGAACCATTAATACACGCCGCAAAGTACGGCACGATGTTGACCGTGCCGTGGCCTCAAGCAGCCGTACCTGAGGTGCCGGTTAATCAATTTGAAGACAACGGTTCAAAGATGGCTCTAATGACCTTATTATAGCCGGTATCTTCGCCGCCGGCAACAACGAGATACTAGTTGTATGAGTGAGAGATTTCTTGCATCGCATGTTGATTCCACGGAGTTTGAACAGCGGTGCTACCTTCAGCACAAGATGTCGACCTCGTTCGGTATAACTTGACGGTTATTCGTTGGCTTCATGTGCAAAGAATCGGACACCCAATGTTCAAGGCGGAGATACTATAACCTCGTTCCACAAAGACTCTTCTCCCTCGCGGAAGAGAGCAACATGTCGCTCGCCAGTTGCAGTCGTTCGATATGAGGCCATACCTTGTTACATCACCACGAATATACCTAATCTTACCAATACTAAATCGGCCCTACGAATAAGGTCATTGATATACACATTGTCGAAGGTATCAGCACAATAGCTACTTGTATGACCATATCTAGTCATTAGTATCTCAATGGTGAAAGTCTAAACCCACCTCGCCGATCAATGATACCATCGCCATAGCTTCTGAGATGTACAGACCTCGTTGAAAGTATCTCGATGGTAGGCACAGCCCTTTCTGAATACAAATCCGATGATATTAGCATACTGGAAACTGAGATACACACTAAGATCCAGCAGTATTTCAGCGGCGAAACCTCATTTATGACAGTACAGAATAGGATACAAGGGCTCCATATGAAACGCAGAATTGTGAAAAGCAGAGCGGAATCACAAAGCTTTTGGTTCAAAAATTACTAGGCATTTCAAGCCTCTCATCCCATGTACCGACCCATTCCAGCCTTGTCGATGCAGTCAGCACCATATCCCAACCCATAATCATGCTTTCGTTATCATATCCGTCGTATTCCGTCGTCGCAATCGTCACACTCACCGCAATCCCTCTCACTCCTCATCAACAATCTTCCCATGGCACCTCATGACCAGTCTTCTCTTCCTCTTCGGGACGACCAGGTAGTGCTCCTTGTTGCAGAAGTGTCCGTCGTCCCCGCCCCAAGACTCGAAACCCCGCGAGACCATCTCTCCATCCTCCCCCTGCACCACAACCTCCCTGTCAATCCTCCTCCCGATCTCCAGCCCAAAGTCCATGTCGCAGTACCCAGCGCAAGTCCAAGCCCACTGCAGCGCGTGGCGCGACAGTCTCGAGCAGACGACGATGCGGCCCATGGTCTTGAGCTCGTCGTCGTGCAGGGTGTACAGCCAGTTGGCGAGGTTCTCGAGGACGGGGTAGTTGGTGCGGCGGTCGCGGGCCTGGAAGACGAAGGTGTTGTTCGCGTGGAACATGAGCTCTGTCTCGTGCCGGATCTGCGTGCAGGTCATGGTGAGGTTGAGACGCGGGGCGAGCTCGAGGTCGGACCAGACGTCTTGGTGGTCCATGTGGATTGCACGGCCGTCTGTGGTGGTGGCGGCGGATGGTTAGCTGAGGTAGAAAGGAAGGAAAGGTGGATGGGATGAGAAGAACTTACCACCCTTCATGGTGTACTCCCAGATTCTGTTTCTCAGCTCGGCTGGGAGCGCGAGCAGGCGGGAGGGGTTGGCGGTGTTGGTGTCGGCAGACATGGTTGTGATTATGAGATTTTTCGCTGTCGTGAGAGTTAGTACCGGACCAGAGATCCCTCGTGGAAGATGACCCGGACGATCATGGTGCGGCCAGAGGCCATGCCATGAGGTTGGTTTGCTGGGAGGCTGTGAGGATGTTCGTTCCCAAAAGATTGTGCTGTGCTATATATGCCTTTGCCTGCTGCCTGCCTGTCCATTTGCCTGTCTGCCTGCTTGCACGTGCCGCTGCCTGTCTCTGTGTGTACGTACCTTCGAATGTTGAAGCTGTTGCCGTCGGTAGGGGCTTGGAGTCGTGAAGGGAGGTGATGGGACGGCAGGGCAGCTTTAAAGACTTTCGTTGCCAGTGGCGACCACTTTCACGTGATGCTCGTTTGTTTTGCATGTGACAGCCGCATTCGGCGCTTCAGTGAGTGAAGCGAAGTGAGCCTCCTCGTCTGAAGTGAGGTGAGAGTGAAGGGTGGTGGATGGAGGTATTAACATACTCTGAACAGTATTACTACATCACTAGAACGGCTACATACATAGATACAACATTTTACAAGGTTACAGCATCGTTGGTGCGCTCGTGCTGTCCAAGGAAGAACTTCTTCTGTTCAAGGCATCGCTCACTTGTGCAGCCGGGGCATCTGAGACCCATTTGCCTGGAGCACACCTCACCACTGTCGAGGTGAGCTTTGGCCAGATCAGCCAAGCCACGGATGAAGGTCATGTTGCCGTTCAGACTTTCCGCACGTGTCACTCTGCCGTCGGCTCCAAGCTCGTTTGCTTCGTGAATGACTTCTTGGTCGATCTCGAAGAGAGTCTCGATGTGATCCGAAGTGAAGGCAATGGGAATGAGGACGAGATCCTTTTGACCCTTCTTGACAAGGTTCTTGACGGTGTCGCTCGTCTGAGCACCAAGCCATGCAGAAGGTCCGACCTGGGACTGCCAGCAGAGACGGTAAGGGTTGCGGTGACCAAGGCGTTGCTGGACAGCCCACACGGTGGCGGCGACTTCCGCGGGGTAGGGGTCGCCACGGTTGACGACCGACATGGGGAGAGAGTGAGCAGAGTAGAGAAGGACAACGCTGTCACGGAGCTCTTCGGGGTATTTCTGCAGGGCGGCTTCGATGTTCTGAGCGAACGCCTCAACCAGACCCTCGTGCGTGGGCCAGCGATCGATCACACTCCACTTTATTGAGCCTTCAGCTTCAGCGGCGGTGAGACTGGTGTTGCGTCTAGGAGACTCAAGACGTTGGCGCCATTTCCAAAGCTCGTTCAGCGAGCTGCCGGTTGTGCTGCATGAGTATTGCGGGTACTGCGTGAAGGCAACCGCACGCCCGCCTTTGCCCTTTCCAAAGCCATCCTCCAGCAGCTTGGTATACATCTCCTCAGTCAGAGGATCCGCGTACCTAAAAGCCACGTAGGGAAGATGAGGCGCACTCTCCGGGCGGATCTTGTCCAGAATCTTGCACATCTCAGCTGCCTGGTATTCGCTCCACTTCCTAATGGGACTTCCACCGCCAATGTCTGCATATTGCTTCTGAATCTTAGGCGTGCGGCGCTTCGCAATGAAGGGACCGAGGTAGCTTTGCAGAGGGCCGAGAGGAATCAGATCGCCATCTGCAAACAGACGGGAGAGGAAGTCGTGGACTTCGCTGGTCTTGCTAGGACCGCCCATATTCATGAAGACCATTGCGGTCGGACCCTTGGAGGAGGTGTTGTCCTGAGTGACAGGTGGCACATGGGTGGCGAGTGCTCGTTGCTGCTGCCATGCTCCGAATTTGTGAGCGTGTAGACATTGCGCTGGAGATACTCTCTTGCTGAGAGCGCGGAGTGATTGGGAGGCGCTCATGAGGGGCTGACTGCTGTGTGATATATGCGAGTCCGCTCGACCCAGGGCGGTGGTAGGATGTGGGCGCGGTAAAATGAGAGAGTGAGAGTGAGTAAGTGAATGTCGTCTAGCAACTTTGTGAGACGAGATGGCCTCGATTGATGCTGACCACCAGCTTGAGCGGGCAAGGCCAGCCGAGTGATGACGTCCTCTTGCTCGCAGCATTCCAGATTCCCCTTCCATCCTGGCGCGTCCTCCCCTAACCCTTAAATCAACCTTGAGCTTCGTTGCCTTGCGCGCGCGCGCGCGCTGCTTCAACCAACTCCATAGGACAAACGCCACTTTCATCGAAACACTTCCAACACAATGCTACAAGTGCAGATAGGGACTTGATTTGGGCGATCACAACTCATCCATCACCTTGTGACCATCATCAACCACCACAGCACATCAGCCATCATGTCAGACTCCCACTATCCTCGCGACCCTGAAGAAGAGGAGGAGGAGGAGGAGGAGGATGAGGTTGACGACTCCGGCTACAAGACAGTCAAAGACGCCGTTCTATTCGCCATCGATGTCAGCAAGTCTATGCTAACAGCCCCGACCGAGTTCAACGAGAAGAAACCCGACACTGCACTATCACCAACCCTGGCAGCTCTAAAATGTGCATACGCGCTCATGCAGCAGCGCATCATCAGCAACCCTAATGACATGATGGGTATTCTTCTGTTTGGAACCGAGAAGAGCCGTTTTCAGGACGGCAGCGATGGCGAAGGCCCGGGTTTGCAGTACCCGCACTGCTACCTCCTCACTGACCTCGACGTGCCCGCAGCCGCGGACGTCAAGAAGTTGAGGGACATGGTCGAGGACGAAGACGAACGACAGGGCTTGTTGCAGGCGAGCAGCGATGAAGTCAGCATGGCCAATTTGCTGTTCTGTGCAAACCAGATCTTCACCACAAAGGCTCCCAACTTCTCATCACGGCGCCTTTTCCTCGTCACTGACAATGACAATCCTCACGGCACCGACCAGACCAAGGACGCTCGCAAATCTGCCATCGTTCGTGCCAAGGACCTTTATGATCTTGGAGTCACCATTGAGCTGTTCCCTATCTCTCATCCAGACCGTGGCCACACATTTGATCGCAGCAAATTTTACGACGATGTCGTCTACTCGAGTACTCCAGAAGACCCCAACGCACCAGCACCCTTGACCAGCGACATCAAAGCTGCGTCTTCTACCGCTAAGGACGGTATCAGTCTATTACAGTCATTGCTGTCCTCGGTCGCTTCACGTGCTGCGCCAAAACGCGCGCTCTTCGCCAATCTTCCTTTCGAAATCGGCCCAGACATCAAGATCGGTGTCAAAGGCTACATCATCCTCAAGCGTCAGGAGCCAAAGCGGACTTCATATATCTACTTGCCTGAAGACAGTGACAAGCCACAGATCGCGGTGCTGAACACAACACTGATGGCTGACGACACAGCGCGTGCAGTCGAGAAGGTCGAAGTGCGCAAAGCCTTCAAGTTTGGCGGCGAGACAATCTCTTTCAGCGTCGAGGAGCTGTCTAAGATCAAGAACTTTGGCAACCCAGTCCTCAGGATCATCGGCTTCAAACCAGCATCCATGCTCCCGACATGGGCGAACTACAAGCCTGCCACTTTCATATACCCTTCGGAAGAAGAATACGTCGGCTCGACGCGCGTCTTTAGCGCTCTCCACCAAAAACTGCTTGCCAGCGACAAGATGGCACTTGCTTGGTTCATCCCTCGGAAGAACGCCGCCCCAACCCTCGCCGCTGTCCTCCCGGGCTCAGAGAGCCGCAACGACGACGGCGAACAAACGATGCCACCCGGCTTCTGGATCAAGCCTCTACCATTCGCAGACGACATCCGCCACCCTCCTGAGATCCACCACATCCAAGCGCCCAACGAAGTCATCGACGCAATGCGCACTGTGATCCAGCAACTGCAACTGCCCAAAGGCGTCTACGATCCACGGAACTACCCCAACCCAGCTCTGCAATGGTTCTACCGCATCCTGCAAGCCCTGGCGCTCGAAGAAGACGTCCCCGAGAAAGCAGAGGACAAAACTATTCCCCGCCACCGCCAGATCGACAAGCGCGCAGGCTCCTACGTCGTAGAGTGGGGCGAGAGACTAGACGCGGCACACCGCGCCTGGCAGAAAGAGCACAACTCGCACTACCACCCCACCGCCAACGGCGGCACCAAGCGCTCGCGAGCTACTCCAGCAACTGCAGGCGCGAAAAAAGCGAAGCAAGAAAGCGGCGACAGCGACGCCGCCGCCGGACCAAGCGATAGCGACGTCCGCGAGGCGTACGAGAAAGACGCCCTGATGAAGATGACGGTCAAGGACCTGAAAGCTTTCCTTGCGGCGCACAAGCTGGGCAAGGGCATCTTGAAGAAGAGCGACCTCGTTACCGCGGTCACTAATTACTTTGAGACCAAGTGAGGGCGAGGGCTGTGTACGAGTTGAGGATTCCAGGTTTCTGGTGTATATTATAGGAAGACATGGGCGAATACTTTTGTGCAAACGCCACTGCAGGCCTACTGGTCTTAGCACTTTAGCTCGAATAGCGTGCGTCCAATCATCAGCTTAATGTTCTTTTCCGTATCATATCCCACAGCGGATTCGCACGAGGAAATCACGCCGGCTCACGACATGCATGTTACCAAGATTCGAGCTCACTTACCAGACAGAAGATGAAGAGATGATGAAATTCACAAGCCCAAAAAGGACCAGAGGTGTACAACAAAAAACTAGCGGGTTTCATATATTTTTCGAGCCAAACGAAAGACAGGCATCAAACGCGCTACATAAATATGTGCGAAATTCTCTTCAAATAATAATCAGAGAAACAAACCTGATAAAAGCAAACGCAATTGTGGTATCGAACTTTGACTCCCCAATACAGGGGAAAGTCATTGGAATCAGAACAAAAAAGAGAATCCAGAAAGAGGAAAACCAGAAAAGTCATTCCCCAGAAAACGTTTTTCGAGAAAGACATATAGGCCGTTCCCAGTCCCTTGTTTCCCCTTCTCTTCCCCCCTCCCCTCTTTTCTTCTTCCTCTTCTCTCTCTTGTGTGAGCATTGCTGCTCTTTTCTTTTCTTCTTCCCCCCTTCTCGCTCATGTGTTTAAAAGAAGAATTGCACAAGTGTGCACACGCTCAATTCGGTGTTTATGCTTTCGCTAAAACCGTTTTTTCGAGTCGAATTAGATTGATGACAAATTATGGAACGATCCGGTCGTTAGAGTCGTGGTGGTGGTTGCAGAGTCGATAGGGGGTTGGGTAGGTAGGTTCAAATGTTGCGAAGATCGAAAGGCGTAGCGCAAACGGGTGACGCAGATCAGCCGCGCCAGTCCTCCGTCTGCGGGTGTTTCGGGTGTTTTTTCGTCGTCAAAAAGCGAATTTGTCGTCGTCGTTTTTCTGTGCTGTGGGTAACCAGTGTAAAACCCAAAACCCTATCCCAGTTTGTCCAACATGTTCATCGTCAAGTGTGGAGAGAAGAAATAATGGTGTGTTTTTTGGAGGAAAAATAGGGTGGTTCGGCACGGCTCTTCATCTCTCTTCGGCCAGGCTCTCGTCGCCGACCTCGCGCCACTCGCGGCTCTGCTCCGTGAGGGTTTTGATGCCTGGGATTCGGTTTGCCCAGAGGCTCTCGGAAGGCGTGCGGAAAGACAGGCCGCGTTGCGAGGAAATGACACCGATCGTCTGGAGAACGGCTTTGCGCGAGTCGCGGCTGAAAACAGCCGGGTGGCTGATCCATTCCAGCCCGCTCTCGAGCTCGAAGTCGAGCGCCGACATCGTCTTTGAATCGATACCAGCGGCCGGTGTGAAAGTGTGAATAGGCTCTGGGCGTGGCGGCGACGGCGCACGAGTGCTGGCGCTGGCGCTGGCGGCGGAGTTGTAGCTCGAGTCGGTGGGAGAATTTCCCGCGATCTTCGGTGTTGGTGGCAAGGCGCCGCTTGGTGGTGGTGGAAGGGGTGGGAGTCCGCCTTTTCCGAGGCCTTTGAGGATACTGCGAGTCTCGGCTAGGAGATGATGAGCACGCTCGTTTTGTCCGCGGGAGACCAGAGTCAATGATCGAGAGAGCATATCGGAAGTAAGGAGTTCCATGCGTCGCTGCACAACGTGAGGGTGAGGAGGAATAGGTGGTGAAGGTGGCCGGGTGGACTTCCGCGAGCTGGGAAGCATTGTGATGGCGAGCAAGGATGGGCGTGGAGCCTGTGAGAGATGACCTTCACGGAGGACGTCTCCCCAAGAGAGGTCGGCTTGGAGCAATGGAAGCTCTTCCACGGACAAAGTACGCATCTCGTCTTGGTCGAATGGACCTCCAAGAGCTTCAAGTCCAGAGATCATGCTTTCCCAAGGGTCGGAGGGAACGTGATCCGGAGTGGAGTTGTCCGGTGCGATGACAAGCTGCACCAAAATATCTCTTTTGTCGCCAAATCTCAGATCGCCCAAAGATGCTTCAGCATCACGGCCAGTGGCGCGCTTAGTGATGTGAAGCGCACCACTAATCTTGACAAACTTCGCGGGTGATCCTTCAGGAATGCGGAGCTTAACCTTAACATTCTGGTGTGAGATCGTCTGCAGCGAGCCAAGGCAGCCTGCGACGCACTCGCGAAGCATCATCCAGTCCTTGACGTAGGTGTAGGAAGCTTTGGTGCGTGTGGAAAGCTCAACCATGGTATCGGGTTTGTGTGTAAGACCGAGACCAAACGAATGAATCGAGATCTTAGCAGCTTCTGCACGAGAGACGACAAAGTCGACGCTATCCGCGTCGGAGGTAGGAGAGTCGCTGATGAGCAGAATGCTGGAGAGCGGGTTCGCTGACTTGCGCTGCATGAGCAGGTCCATAGCTACGTTAGCACCCTCGACCACATCGGCGCGCATGCTCTTTTGGCCAATTGGTCTGATAGAGCTAAGGATCGATGACCAGCCTTTCCAGTTCTTCGATGTCATGCCAACAAGAGGTACGCCACCTGCAGCTGAGCCGAACGTAACAAGACCCATACGGTCGTTCTCGCCAAGATGCGAGACCATGAACCTGAGTGCATCTCTCAAGAGGTTGATCTTGAGGCCTTGCATGGATGAGGAGACTGGAACAACGACGACGACGTCGAGCGGAACGTGAACAGGTGACGCGCTCAGACGCATGTCGTGGCCGCCTACTCGCGAGCTGGTGTACTCTGTGTTGGCAGTTACCTGCGATCTGCTAGCTCCATATGTTGACGAATGTGCCGAAGAAGCACGCTTCGGGTTGGAAGAAGTGCGGGTCCTGTAATCGTCCTCGTCGGTGGAAGTGTCTTGCTCATATTCTTGCTGAGGCTCTGGTGCCTCAAAGTGGTCGAGGTCGGCGAGCGCTCGTCGCCAGATGTCGAGCTGGTTACGCTCTGAGAACATCAAGTGGAAATGTGGCAATTCAGCCACCGAAAGACTTAGTGTCAGGATACCGTATTGTTGGACGTGTTCGACATCCTTCAAGTGCTTCTTGATCAAGATGGAACCCTTCAGAGTGCACTTTGGCTTCGCTTTTGACGCAGGATCCGCGCCATCCCAATGTTGGCTCTCGCTGGAAGAAGTTTTCTTTTCCTTGACACAGATAAGCATTTCCTCGAATAAATAGCATTCCAATTCCTGCCATGATTGGCGATCTTTGCCAACACGCATAATGCCATGTAGTATGAGACGGCCAAAGCGGGCAACGTCGAGCCCGTGCCAATTGTCCACTCGGTTGAAGAGTTCGTGTTTGACAGTCTCCAAAGTGCTCTTGAAGTTGTAAGCCTCGTGTACGCTGTCGATTGGTCGGTGCGATTCCTGAGAGCGGAATGACTTCGCTTTGCTCTGCATTTCTTCAGGTCCAGGTTGGTGCGCGGATACAGCTCTCATGTCCTCAGCATTTGCTTGCCACTTGCCATCCACTACTTCCACGGTAACGAGACATGTCAAGCTTTGCTGCTGACGAGATTTACTGAGTGTTGGGAATTCACTACGAACAGTCACCGTCGGCGCTGGGATGGGGTTTCTGGTGGCGCGACGCCCTGCACTTGAGCTTGTACGCATTGATTGCGCATCGTAGTCTTGTCGTCGAGTATGTTGAGTTTCGGCATAATCTGTAGTTGGAGCAATGGTTGACATCATGCCCGTATCTGCGCTAGTGTTTCTGCCATGTCCATGTGATTGTCCTTGCGATGATGATTCGTATCGTTCGTGGCGTGTTGAAGGAGGATTGCGGGCACGTTCTGGTAGAAGATGCTCTCGTGTGTTGCGGCGCGGTTGTGGTTGCCGTGGTGTCTGCATTTGAGGAGAAATCTGGGTGCTTTCGTGACGCCATGACGAAGGCGTTGGTGTTGCTTGAGTATCTCTCGAGACATCTCTTGGTTCGGGAGCCTGCACTGAGCGCACAAGCTTGTTAAGGTTCTCAAAGTCGATTCCAGCTCCTCTACTCGGGTCCAGGCCTAAAGGTGCATCACACGTTGGGCAACTCTGCGCCTCGAATTCCTTGATGTATTCGTAAAAGCACGCTTCATGCGCAACATGACCGCACGAAAGCTGGAGGATCCGTTCACCACGAAGGGTGTGCTCCAGAGGCTCCTCGCAGGCAGCACATTGTGCGCCGATGAACGTGCGCTCACGCCGTGACTCACGTCCTTTCGCGGCCAGCATACTGTTGCGTTGTCCTTTGAGTCGAGCAATTGTAGGATGTTGTTCTGGTTGGATCTTCGACGGTTTCCTCGCGTCCAGGCTTTGATTCTTCAGGTGGTGCTTCGGATCTTGTCGCAAAAGGTCGCCGATATCCTGCTTGCGGATTGCGCGAGGGTCGTCCCTGATCGCTAATTGAGGCAAGACAACGTCAGCCCTGTGTGTCTAAGACAAGTCGCGAGGTAGCGGCGGTGAGCTGATTGCGGACTCACCAAGATTGTCGGTACTGGCAGAGAACTCGACGTTCCTGCGTTTCTTTGGTTCACGAGTGTTGGTGTTCACCAGTCCAGAAGTGTTAAATTGGTCGAGACGATGTTCCTTCGGTATTGCACGCGTCCGGCGCTGCTGGCTCCCCACTACTGGCAAAGAAGGAGGGATGTCGTGGGCCAACATTAGAGTGCTGCCAGGGTTATAGGAGGGTCTCACAAAATTGTGGCTGACAGACGGTCCAGTGTTAGGGTGCTAAGACCTGTAACTAGCCGATCAAACTCTCTATGGGGCGCCGGGTTTTGGGACGTCAGGGCGACGAGCTACAACTCACAAGATAGCAAGGTCCCGAGGTCAGGCCATCTATGTGTCGCGGGCGTGTGGAGCGATCATAGGGAGAGCGGATGCCCACTGCTCTGGAGCACCACACTCGCCCTGGAGGGGACGTTGCGAGCATGGAGAGCCTGGGCAAGCCACCGCGCACAGTGCACAGAGAGGCAGACCATGACAGCCCTTGTCATGCTAGACTCGTCCTTGAGTCGCAGGCGCGTCGCCCGTAACGTCGCCCCCTGCTAGCCATTTGGCGCTATGTCTCCCGTTTCGACGAACTCCCGGGCAAAGGATCGCGTCAAGCGCCGAGTACTTTTCAGGAACATGGCCGGCACACCGTGCACGCTACCGCGCCGCACTGGCACGTCATGCCTCTGGCTGAGAGCTCGGAGGTCGTAAAACCCAAAGCGTGTTTCCTGAAGTGTGATTTGCTGGAAGTCCCACCAGATCACCTGGGCCGATCCCTGAGATGTCCGCCCGCTGTCTGATTACCAGAACCGTGGTGCGTTGGAGCGCCGCGGAGAGTCTCCAGCGACCGCACATATACATGCAAGTTCTAATGATATGTCATCGTGCTATGATATGATCGACCCTCTCGTTTGCAGGGCGCTGCAGAGACGTCTGAATGCAGACAATGACATCGTTTGCGCGTGAGGTGTGTGTGCGTGAATTGAGTGGTCATGGCATGCGGTCTTCGCCTGAGTGGCCACCTTGCCCGTAGGAGTGTGGTGCCTCCCTGTCGAACCAATTGCAGGGGAGAGACACAGGCAATGCCGATCTCGTCCGGCTCAAGCTCCCCGCCTGGTTGAACATGATGCTTTTAGTCTGCACATGGCAATCCTTGACAGCAGCGTGCGAGTTGTCTGGCTCAACCCCAACTGCCACCGAAAGTATCCTCACACTCTCCAAGCGAGGCTGCTTGCGCAGAAAGTATGATTGATAGCCGAGACCCCAGGATCCAGGGACAAGCCACCGCCATCGTTTGGATTTTAAGTGTGTACTGTACAGTAGCCTGTAGGAGTATACTACAGTACAGTAGGATCGCACCCTCGACGTGCACACGCACTACGTACCAACATGCATGGGACTGAATGGCGGCATGGGGGTGGCCGGTCCGATATACACCCCCTGTCGAGGATATGCAGAATATGCAGACTCCTCCTTCCGACAAAAAGGGTCTCCCTCACGAGCGGGCGCGGTGTGCGCTGCCGATATGCAAGATGCCGCAAATTCTCGTCATCGCAGCGTTAACCAACAGCCTGGTATTATTAAATTGTGTGCAAGATGTTGGCACCCTGGTTGCGGCTCGACTATGACATTGCCAGATCGCATATCTGCAACGCGCAATATCATTGCATCATATTAGCCGCGAGCCACGTCGACGGCCTCGCTAGGCGACCATCAATTAGGCGTGCTTCGCTACTATAATTTATTATCCGGCAGAGTCTTAGACAGTGTGCAATTGCACTTGTGGCGTCGGTATTGCAAACTCAGACGCTGCGCCTTGCCTTTTCAAACACAGAGTGTAGCAAAACGGTGGGTGCCTGCCTTCGCTGCCCTGCGTTCCCTGTCTGAGTCCACAAACAGGAAACGAGCAACGGCAAAAGCAGGCCTCCAGCCCACACGGCGCCCACGCGACAACAGGGATACCATCGACTCAAGGTGTGACAGAAGATGATCTGTTCTGGCTTCGCGTTCCCAGCACAACCAGACCCTAGGGAAACTCATTGCGCGATCCCGCGCACGTGTACTCGTGCAATCTCAACCGATTCCCATATAAGTAGGTGCTATCCATCCGCTTTTCGCGAAGACGAGAAGGAAGGGAGGGCACGAAAAGCATAAAGACCACACACGTACCGAGCAATATGCTTCGTGCGGTAATTCGCTTGCAACGGTCGACGTATGCATGGCATGCAACCTTCTTCTGGACCTGAGTTTCTCGAGCCCGTGCCTGGGCGAGGGCCCGTCCACACTTGCCGGTAATCCGAGGTCAATGGTTGATGGCCGATCTTGACTGATTTCGTCTTGATCCAAAACGTTGGCATTGAAGTTGGAGTCTCAGCTTGATCGTCCTTTCATGGTTCTTTCATTGAGTCCATTATTCAACCTTCTTTGGAATTGCGATTCACGATCAGGTAGAGTCCAGACCGGAATGTGTGATGTCCGCACGTTCTCCTTCGCAATTCCGTGCTGCCGCGGCAAGCCCAACTACTGCAAGTTATGCTTTTCAATAGCTGCATCGAAGCTTCGTAGCGCATTCGAAGTCCATCCTTCACGAGCGGATCCATGGAAGCTTTCCAAAAGTATCTCCATCGCTTATGGATGCGTTTCATCTCATCAGCGGCTGTAGGGCAGATTGGGGAGAGTTTGAACTGTAAAGCCGCAAATAGTAGTAGTGTTGCTGCCCAAAGCACTCCCTTCGAAGCTGCGTAACGCTCTCGCGAACTCACGTCCACCCAAACCATATCTTTTCCGTAGTGTTTTCGTCCTCGAGTCAGCGGTGAGTGGATGGACGACGACACGGACTGATCGCCATCTCGAGTGAGCTTCAACAAACTGCCACGTATCTGTTTCCGGCAGTTCCTCCGATGACTTTCCATCGGTCGTCAAACGGCCCGCAGCCACATGATTCTAGAAATCTGGCCACAATTTCCAATGTTCGCTGGAGGTCTCACGCACATCACAATAGAATATTACCTCGACGCCTCGGAAGAATGCCGCGCGCTCTAAGCAGGTATCATGAGCTGTCAAAGAGGCCTAACAACTAAACTTCACATGCATTTCCCTTAGCCCTGCGCACTGCGATGATTGCAGAGAACTGGTGGTACCACGCCGCTAGCGCCCACGGATCATTATTGGCGTCTTCACACTCTGAAGATCCGGAGAGGCCCCATCTTGCCGTAGTTTGTCCTCTGACTACTGCAGCCTGCATCACACAAGTAACTCTTCAACCCCTCTCTGTGGGTAAATCAGGTGCATGTGACGACGCGGCGCTGGCACACCGTAGTCATTTCTTCAAAGATTTGCCGAATCAGGGCTTTTTCCCAACCACGAATTGGGGTTTCGATGCAAGCGGATTTTCCGCGCAACGTGCAGCCAGGGCTGCGTGGATCGTCCCTCGTCTACTCCTGCGCTGGACTTCTTCACTCTCCCGTCCACCGGGGTTCTCGCGCGACTCGCACATTTGCCGCCAATATATTCCACGCGACGGAAAGAATGAGCCGGGTGGGACTAATTGGCGATCGTGTTTGGCGTTTTGAACCGTGATCATGGTATCGTCATGACAACAACGATCTTGATGCCGTCCGTCCGTTTGTGAAGCCGCATGTCCGTACTGTGCATGCAAGATGCCCTCAGTTGGAAGCCGAATATGCGAGCGCGGCAAGCGCACGCGGCGGGCATGTGCTGACGACGGTGGTGGTGGCAGGATTTCACAATCCTAGTCTCGCTAGTGATTTGCCGCTCAATGCAGCATCGACCTCCTTAAACAGCCATGCGGTAGTTTGAAAGGTTAGACGTCTGAACAACCGCGCCGTCACACCTGCTTCGACTTTTCGTCGTTGACCGGTACGCTTTGGACTCATGCGGACAATTACGTGGCACCATTGTGAGTGACCTGGTCGGTGTGAACTCCGAGTGATCAAAGCCAAAATCACGTCAGGAGGTGTTGTGTGGTTGTGAACTTGTGGTACGTATCAGTAGAAAATTATGACCTTCGTTTAGTGAGCTCAAGCGAATAAACGTGCGCCACTTGAAGTCCGACAGCAGTAGCAACTGCATAGCGTGAAAATAACCAAATCAGGCATGCTTACCGAAAGCCGCCTATCTTAGCGCGTCTGTTGCACATGGACATGTAGATCGTGCCATTTCGACTCGTCCTTCGTTTGAATGTCTGTTTGATCCTTCCCTTTCATGCCCAGGCAGCAGGCACAATTCGCCACCTTTCAAGGCTGTAATTGATCTTGTGTACTACGCATGTTTAGTAAAGATTCCCACTCGCACGTCCTGCATGCGAATGCGTATCCATATATATATACAGATATATGTAAATACCAAAAGCGACGAACATATGGCTGGAGGGTCACTAGGGTTTGGGGTAAATTACAGCCTCTTAAATTTGAAGACAATTCAAGTACACTTGCATCGACTCTCCATTTCCCCCTCACTTCCATTCATCGCCAATATACATATATTTCCACAAGGTTTTGGTGATTCCACAAACCCACGGGTGCTATCATTTTCGCCTGACGAGGCAGGGAGCGTCCTCCTAAAACGCGTCAGCGAGCATGCTTGCGTTGCACAGCCAAGCTCCTACATCACCTGTTCGGATATGCCCTGAGCCATTGTGAGATCACCACACCTTGAGCTTTTGATAGTCACCTCTGGTGAATGAAAAACAGAGCGGTGTATAGTCAAGCCCCCACATCGCTTCTCGTGTCGCAAAAAGGAGGCATCCTACAGCTCACAATGTGAGCGTGCCTGCAGACAAAATGTCCCATGGCAAAAGAGCTGCAAGTACCATCGGGAGGCTGCAGAATACAACATCCCCAGTCATCACTAATGCTTGAGCATGTAGCACAGTATACAAACGCTGCAGAGTACAATGCATATCAATGCCTGCGGTTCTTGCCTGCAGGCTCGCAGCTGCCACCTGCACATGTGTTTTGGTCTGCGCCTTCTTTCTCCAGCAGAGAAGTGGAATAAAGCTACTTCTCTGATACTCAAAGAGCACGAACGCTATCATGCCATCACCAAATTGCACCATCAAGACAGAAAACAGCATATCACGAGACCCCAGGCTCTCAATGGCAGACGAGGCGATGCATAGCACCGTCGCTGAGAACAAAAACCTACTCCCTTCTGTACGAGGCAAGAGACCCCCGGCGTGAGTGTCATTCAGTCGTCTCAAATACGAATAATTGTTGTTGAGAGTACGACAGCATAAGTACTGACCTCAAGAATCACAGCTCAGCCTACGGCTCTCAAGCCACAATCATCATCGGAACCGACGACGACAAACGCGTCTTCCACGTCGACCACGGACTCGTGACGTTCTACTCCGGATACTTCAGAGCCGCCCTCAGCGGCAGGTGGACAGCGGCAGAAGACGATGCCATCAGACTAGACACCGAGACTCCCAGGACATTCGAGCGCTTCATCTCGTGGCTCTACACGCGCAGCATCACCGACGATGACGACGAGAAAGCCAACTGCCAGCTCATCATCGAACTGTGGCTGTTCGCGGACCGCCGCGAGATCCCACTGCTCATGAACGAAATGCTGGACGCTCTGAAAGACCGCATCGTGACCGAGAAGACCATACCGACCACGCTCTTGGGCACGACTTACGAGCGCACGATGCCTGGCTCGGCACTGCGACGGATGATTGTGCATGCCATTACTAACACTGCGAGTGAGCGCTTGATGGTGGATGATTCGAAAAAAGCGCTGTGGCCGCATGATGCTTTGTGGGATACGGCGAAGGAGCTGTTGAGGGTTCCAAGACTGCAGCCAGTTGGGATTGCCAATTATGCCGCGATGGATATCTGTCCTTTGTTTCACACCCATGAGGAAGGTGTGCGGTGTAACAGTAAGGGAACTAAGCGTTCGAGTGAGGAGATGGCAGAGTGAGGTCAGGTTGGTTAGTGCAAACAAAATGACTAGAGGATAAACTCGAGTTCACTTTAGAAGTTGAGAACTCCAATCTCAAGCAGTCCTCGAAGAGGCATATGTGAAAGTTGGGGCCTTCAGGAGGTGCCGATAGCCAATCTCACTTTACCAAGGAAAACAAAGTGAGGCCAGTCGCCTCTGACCTTTCAGGTGCGCTCACCCACTCAATCGCGCCTTCCTTCCAATCATGCTTTCTTCCAACCCATCACCCACCACGCACCTTTCTTCTTCGACACCAACCACGAAATTACAGCCATACACGCCATTTCCTGCCACCGGCACGCTTCGCCCAGGATGGCGTACACTTTGCAGGGCAAAAAGAACCCTCCTCCTTCCACACGCGACCGAAGCCCGCCCGAGTGAGTGCATCTACGCAAAGGCTCAGTCGCCGGCATTCGCTGACAAAGCATTTTAGTTCAGCATATCTCAGCGAAACAGCCACCATCAAGGTCGGCGTCCGCCCGAACAGAAAGACCTTCCACGTCCACCGTGATATCCTCTCCTTCTACTCTGGATACTGCAAGGCGGCGCTCTGCGGAGGCTTTGCTGAAACCTACACGGGCGTCATCAAATTCGAGACCGAAGAGCCTACTGTCTTCGAGGGCTTTATCAAGTGGCTCTACACAAACAAGCATCGCGCCAACAAGATCACCAAGGCGAACGCCGTGGAGTATTACATGTCCATCGTGAAGCTGTGGAGTTTTGCCGATCGCAAAGATGTTCCACTCTTGATGAATGAGATGGTGGATCTTCTCCACCAAAGCATGATCGAGGTATGGGAACTCCCAAATAGCACAATTCTTCAGGAAGTCTACAAGAACACCGCGGAAGAGTCTTGTCTACGCCGCATGTTGGTCGACATGCACGCGTCTCTTGCCGGGAATAAAGCAATTGCAAATAAACGACTCGACTCCAATCGCTATATCCAGAATTTCCTTGTTGACTGGATCAAGTGCCTGACAGCGACCAATTCGCGGAAGCCGTTTCTGACAAAGGAACAGTACAAAAAGGTCGAAATGTGCCCTTCTTTCCATTTCCACGAGAAAGGAGTCAAGTGCACAAAGAAGGGAACCAAGAGGTCCAGCGATGAGACGGATGATTGAGGGCTACAGAGACGCCACCAACTAGAGCATCTGACCGCAAAGCGACTTCTAGTCTCGGCGGAAGGCAGTGCATGGCGGCAACGATGCGATACATGGTGGGAGGGTCAAGGCTTTGAGATAGCTCGACAAGATCCGCAATGACTGTTATTGGACTTGGAAGGGCGAGGAAGGATGCAGCCAGAGGCACAAATGCGGCTTGCCCAGAGTGATTGCGGGCAAAAAAAAAAAAAAAAA
>LJJI01000106.1:0-15496 GCA_001553865.1 Cladosporium sp. BSL10
GTTTGTTCACTGCCCACCCTGCAGGGTGTTGCACCAATGTAAGGGCATGTCCGACCATCGTGTCTTTCAGGATGTTGCGTAGCTCGAACTCACTGTCTGGCGTGAGGTTGAAGACAACATGAATGGCTGCAATGAGGTCGGCGATCTCCCAGCTTCGTTGTGTCTGGTCCTTGAACTTCTTGCGGGCGTCATACTCCAGTGACCTGACGTCATACTTGGACGCGATAGCAAATACCTTCGCATGTATCTCCAAGAAACTTGAACGTCCATCAAGTACTGTCGATGCGGTAACGGTCGAGTCTATCGAAAGATGGTAATCTTCAGACACAGGCTCGAGCTCGGGCGCAGCTTCTGGTTCTGGTTCTGGTTCTGGTTCTGGTTCCGACTGCCACATATCCAGTCTTTTAGTGTTTTTCCTTCCCTTTCTCCTCTTCTTAGTGACACTGCCAAATCCCCAAAAATCATCCGTAACATTCGGTTGAGCGGTTTCATCAATGGAAAAGTCGTCCACCTTTGTCTCATCCCCCGAAACGGGTACGCCGGACTGACTTTGGTGACATTCGACAGTTTGCTCGACTTCTGCTGCGGGGTGTGTGCTTCCTTCATCCTTGCAGTCCTCGCTGATAGAGACTGAGACCGGCGCTATAGCTGTCTTTGGGTCATAACCGTGAAGGTACAGGTAATCTACCATAAGTTTTACTGCACGAGGATCGTCGTCTCCAACATCTGGTGTGCTTTCCTGAGCAGCCTTCAGTTCGACGATGCCAGTATCACCTTCCTGTGTCAAGCTTGAGCTAGTGCTACAAGTGCCATGTTCACGATATCACTGACCTTCCATTTCTGTTTCTCACAAGCGTTGCGGAAGAATGTCGACTACGGATGCGCGTGTCGGTACACAAACAGACAGGACCGTTCGTTAGGACGGAACGCTGGTGATGTGTGCTTAATGAGCAAACAACGAGTTACTTGGGCTGGGAGGGGTTCTGTCTGGGCCTCAACTAGTGGAAGCCTACACGGAATTGGCTGAAAACCAAGGCAGGGCCCAGTATACAATGGGGCACGCCGCACCTGCTTAGATATACAAGAATCTAATAACTGCTGCACGAGGCTCTCCTGGCTCAACCGCGGGCACGCCGCGGGCAAAACACATGGTTCTTTAATAGTCGGTGTTGCGACGAAGCAAATGGCTAACTGGATCATTCGACGCGGTCTCGTCAGCAACTTCGCCATCCACCTTGCTGAGTACTATACTCCAGAGTCGAGACTCACGCAATGCTTCAAATGCCAAGCCTATGGCCACGTCGCACCGGTCTGCCGCAAGGCAAAAACCTGCGGATATTGTGCTGGAAAGCACAATACAAAAGACTGTGTGACGCAATCACAGCTTAAGTGCGCCAACTGTGGAAAGAAACACCCAGCCCGGAACCACGACTGTAGTGTCCGACGAGCAGCCAAGGTCAAAAGCATGCAAGCCAGATACACGGCGCCAACTCGATTCCCGCAACGCTCAGATGCGACTGCCAACGTCGAGGTAGAGCGCGGCTGGACCTTGGTGGAATCGAAGAAACGGAAGCTCTCACCCACTACAACAGACCGGAGGCGAGCCGGACCAGGTCGGCCTCCAGCTGTGCAGACGCCAAATGCTCGCTCCCAGCGAACGTTGTCGTTCGCGAATGTCTTCCAACCTCAAGCTAGAGTCTTCAGTAATGCATCGCAAAGTGCATCGCAAAGTGCATCGCAAAGTGCAAGATCGGACGATCACGTAGATTAACCAGCAGATATAGACATGGACGATGATGCTTGATACAACAGAAACGCTCAACATCATACAGTACAACGTGAACAAAAGCAGAAACCGCGTGATGACGCCCATGTTCAAGTCACTAGACCCAGAGAGGCATCACATCCTGGCCGTGCAAGAACCATGGCGCAACCCGCAGATGCTGACGACGAGTCGGCCCCCGAACTATCACCTGATATACCCCCTAAGCAAAGAGACTCGGGTATGCTTCTATGTCAGCAAAGCGATCAACCAGAACGAGTGGGAGACTACGGAACACTCACCGGACCTCGTAACACTCACGATTTACCTAAGCGGCAGGACACTGCACATCCACAACTGCTACAACCCTCCACCAAAGCTACTCACCAGCCGTAACCTCGCTACCTTGCAGCTACTGCCGCAAGCGCTCAGCCGCCCGGCAGAACACATGCTAGTCGGAGATTCCAATTTACATCACCCCCTGTGGGGCGGGACATTGCTACCCACGCAGCACACACTAGCAGATGACCTGATCGAAGCTACGACGCATAGCAACATGGAACTGATCTTGCCGCAGGAGACTGTGACATGGAGGTCAGGCAATAGCATGAGCACACTTGACCTGACCTTTGCAAGGTCAGGAATCGCAGAGCGTGTATTGCAATGCCAACCGTGTGAGGAGCTAGACTCGGACTCCGACCATATACCGATCATCACATCGATCGAGGCGTCAGTCCCGCAGCAAGAGGAACGCCCAGCGCAGCCTCAGTGGCGCAAGGCGGATTGGATGAAGGTGCGCGAGTGCCTGGAGCATCGACTGGAAGTGTTCGACCAGGACCACCTGAACGATGCAAGTAACCTCGACAGGCGACAAACAAACGAACTGGAGGCCCTAGACGAGAGGGTAGTTCAGCTACAGATGATCATCCAAGACACTGTCCGCGACACGATCCCCCTAGCAAAACCTGCCCGCTGGATTCGTACTGGTTGGAGTGACGAATGCACAGAGAGCGTCAAGCGGGCCAGACGAGCCCGACGGAACTGGGTGGCTCACGGCAGCCAAGAGGCCTACATCAACTATCGCCAGGCAGTGAACGAGAAGAAACGACAGATCAAGAGAGACAGTAGGCTGGGTTGGCAATAAACTGTGGCCGACACCATGAGTGACCCAGCGAAGATGTGGCGGCTGACGAAGTGGGCACGAACAGCGGCTCAAGAACCGCCGCCGCCACCTCAGTTCCCGCCGATAAAAGACAGAGAGGGCAGGCACCACAGCTCGAATGAAGCCAAAGCCAACGTACTCGCAGGCCATTTCTTCCCGCCGCCAGTGAAGGCGGACCTCACCGACATTGGAGGGATACAGGTATCCGCCCGAGCTCTCGGTGAGCCAAGAAGTCACTGCAGACGAGATTCGTACCATCCTAAAGGACATTGCACCAGATAAGGCCACAGGACCGGATAGTATACCTAATCGCCTCCTACGAGAGTGTAGGGAAGTCCTAGCCGAGCCGTTAGCCAAGCTGTTCCAAGACTGCCTGCAAAGATCATACCACCCTAAGCCTTTCCGCCACTCCAGAACGGTAGTTCTCCGAAAGCCACAGAAGCCAACATATAATGTGGCAAAAGCATACAGGCCGATAGCACTGCTCAACACGCTCGGGAATGTGCTCGAGAAAATCGTAGCCCGACGTGTGTCGGCCCTAGCAGAAGAGCACAACCTGCTGCCCACCACACAGATGGGAGCGAGGCCGGGGCGACCGGCCGTGACGGCGTTGGAGATGCTCACGGAGCAGATAAGGACGGTTTGGGCGACCGATGCCTCCTTAGTGGCGAGCATGCTCAGCCTGGACATCTCTGGAGCCTTCGACAATGTCTCCCACGAGCGACTGATCCACAACATTCGGGACGCGAGGCTGCCGCAATGGGTGGCCGACTATATTCGCTCCTTCTTGACCAATCGAACGACAACCCTCATGCTGGGCGCATACGAGGACAAGGTCCGGTCGACCACGTCAGGCATCCCACAGGGCTCGACCCTATCACCAATTCTTTTTCTCTTCTTTGCTTCTACCCTCCTACCACAACTCAACGTTGGAGCAACGACCGCAATCGGCTTCGTGGACGATACCAACATACTCACATTCAGCAGATTCACCGAAGCGAACTGTCGCGTTCTAGAAAGAGCAAACGAGAAGTGCATGGCCTGGGCACGTACTCATGGCGCGACATTCGCACCCGAGAAGTACCAGGTGATACACTTCACCCGTCGACCCAGAAAGTTCAACATGCAAGCGACTGTACGCATACCTAAGTTTCAAGACGGTCCAGTTCCAGTAATGAGGATCCTCGGGATCCACCTAGACTCGAAGCTCAAATGGGGGTCTCACGTCAATCTGACGGCAGCAAAGGCCGCATCGCACATGGCGTCAATTGCCCGATTGACCAAGAGCACGTGGGGTGCCACGTTCGCCAAAGCGAGGCAGATCTATGCCGCTGTCGTTCGCCCAGTACTCGCATACGGATGTCCAATATGGATTTCACTCGGAGATGAAAGAGCCAACCGAAACAGACTGATCTACCCACTGCAGACAGTGCAGAACAAGTGCCTCAGGACCATCACAGGCGCATACAAGACGACGAATGTTCAAGTGCTGGAACATGAGGCAAGCGTTGCACCCTTAGACCTCCACCTCGGAATGCTGGCGACCAACCATGTTCTCAGAACAGAAGACTCCGCAGGTGACCAGGCCGTAGATGAGGCCTGTAAAGTCATCGATCGACGGGCTCAGCGCGGCTTTCGGACGAAAAGTAACATCCCTCCAAGACATATAGACCAATTTCGAACGAAAGGTGAATTGATACAAGAGCAACCGTACCCGGCTGGGTCCAAGGGTGGCCGGAGCAAAATAGCTGCCAAGCGGGGGCTCGAAGAGACTTGGAAAGCCAGATGGACCAGGTATCAGCAGCAGACGCGCGCAGCAGCGAACGACAACAATCTCTCGGCTGCAGTGCGTACAACGTGAACTCGAGGATTGCGGACAAAGGAGAATTTGACAAGGGCGGAAGGTACAGTCGCAACGCTGTTACGGACCGAGCACATCGGCTTGAACGACTACCTATGTCGACGGCGGGTACCCAGCTGCCTAAAGCCAGACTGCGACTGCGGTTGGCCACGACAGACCCCAAAGCACATCGTCCTATTTTGCCCTACACACATGACAGGACGAGCGGAGATGCTGTCGGAGGCGAAAACGACCGACTATACCAAGCTACTATCGACGGAGGCGGGCTTGCGTGCGGTGACAAAGTGGTTTCTAGAGCGGGACTTCTACCCAGTTCTCGCTGGCGAGGACGATGGATGGTACGAAACCAAGGCCGAGAGGACGAAGGCTGGGGACGTATGTGGATGAGGATGACGGAGATCGCTTAAGCGCGCTAAAGCGCACAGCTACTTCTTACTGTAACATAGACTCAGTGGCGAAAGGGCAATGGCCACTCATCGGAGAAGAAGGAGTTTTCACCCTGGTAGAGGCTTGTGTCGTAAACCACTGTTTTCCTCCTTGATATCATAGATAGTTAACAGCCTGCATGGACCCGTAAGGGAGCTACACCAGGATAATGGAATATCAAATCAAATCAATGAATGAATGCTCTGTCGGACATAGAGCAGGCTACATGCCTCATTAGTCTCCTTGATATTTAGGATAGTAGAACTTCCATCCATCATAGGAGCCTCGTGCTCAACTTCAGTAACACATTTGGAGTCATTGTTTACAATGCAACCTGATCAGTGTGCTACTCAGACCAGTCTTCCTTACCCTGAAACCCTTGGTACCTCGTTCGCGTTCTTACCCCGAGTCATCCTGTCACAGCAGGCCATCGGCAGCCGGCGCTTCTGCAAGTTGCACGAGCAGTTTGCGCATGCCGCCGGAGAAGGTTGCCATCCAGTCCGTATGTCGCATCCAATTCCCAACGAGTGCTCCGTCATACATTCTGGTATTCGCAACATCGTGTTCTTTTCTATCATGGTTGGCCTATATCCTTTTTTCTTCGTGTAGCGTCATGAGCCACTTCCTTCGACGCGACGATTGGGTCGTCATGTCGACAAAACACATGATCGATTCTCCCAGACACGATTTCGACTGCCCAATAGGTCCAAATCCATCTCGTGTTCAGCTCTGCATGCTTACATGCAAGTTGGCCCCATCCCGAACCCAATGTGAGCTATGGTTAGGCTTCCAGTATCCGCACGCGATATGCTGCTGTACAACCCTGGAGCTTTTATCAGCACTGACACGCTGCGCCTCTGCTGACGAGGAGACGTGGATGAGGCTCCCTGCTATTCCCGCCGTCCATCAAGCAGGTTGGAATCAGGCGAGTAAAGGGAATCGATATAGCCCACCAACTCCTTGCGCTCAGAAGCAGGCATGACGATTTTCTCAGCTAGATGCTTAGAGACCCTAATCCTGCTGGGTCGTAAGGCATATTTGCACTGCTGCCAGATCAATGCAGGCTCAGGCCGGTTCAATGTGAGCTCAAGTCTGTGCAATATTTGTGTCAGGTCGCTTTCGTTCATCGAGCTCCACGCGTGCCTGTTCTGGATGGTAGCATCGCTGACCATTGTGTGACGGTGATGCATGCTTCTTGTCACGCGAGAAGTCAGTGCAAGTGTGCCGACTGTTCAATTATGAGGTAAGATATGGATAAAGTTAAAGTACTAGTAATCATAAAAGCGACGTGTCGCACACGCGTAACAATGCAACGCAAGTTCTGTGTTGTGGGAAAAGAAAGACGAGGGGAAGGCGCGCAATGATGCTTTGGCCATGGAGGATGCGCAAGGCTCCGGCTGTCGCAGAAGAACCTAGAGTAGGCGATAGAGCTGAATTCAGAGATAGGGGAGTCCTCTCCATCAATCGCGAAATCAAAAGCAAGTATTTGCACTGAAGGGTAATTGGAAGGGAGCCATTTATGGTTTAGTTTGTGCGGCGCATCTGACTTTCCAAGAATGCTTCATCGTACAATCCGATGTCTAACAATTCCTGTTTCTCGTCTCGTATCCGTATTCTCTTTTTGTCATGTAAAGCCTGTAGCCGTTTCAGGTGACGCGGAGACTGGCTCGAGATGGTTGTAAAGTTATAAGCCGCCGCCGCCGCCTCGACCCCCTTCACTATGGCCCCAAAACCACGCCTTCCATCTGAGTCCAACCCTGTATAGTAAGCCGGTGGTGGACGCCGTTCCGAAGCCAGTCTGGTTCCTGATCCATATCTATGTGATTACTTGTAAGATGTCGTTGGACTATTTCCATAGTAGTCGCAATGAGAGCATCCAGCGCCCGTGCTGACGAGAAGATGCGGTTGCGGCTCGCTGCCATTCTCACGTCCTTCGAGTGCGTTTGGGTTGGGTAGGTGGGGAGTGTCCACGTAGCTCGCCAATATGCATTGATACTAGGATGACCTCTCGCCGAGTAGATCTATATGTTTTATAGGGTACTTTGTATGAACATATTCTTCATTAAATCAGCTTCTTGGTCAAAGTAAGAGAGCGATCCACGAAGCTATGTCTGCATCCGACTGCATTTGATCTGCACTGCTTGTCCCTTGAAAAATTCCCGCTGACGCTGGCACCACACAGGAAAAGGGCTTCCTGCCCAGTAAAGTAATTCCCTACCCAACGCATTCGTTGAAGATCATGGGAGCCGAGGAATCAGGATGATGGTGGTTCAGCGAGATAGCTTGCTAACAAGGCCGGATCCAAGCCGCTTTCCCAGAATCCATCCGGGACATCTTCCAAGACGTCCCAAGTAAAAGGCGAGAGCTGAATGCTGCGCCTTACACAAGGTATGCCTGGTGCAATTGCATCCTTTTCGTCTCCACTTGTCGATTTCTCGAGCGTGCTGGACTCTGCAGCCATGTCTTTCGAGGCGCGACGATGAGTCATATCTGAGTGACGAGGCTTCCTTTCAGCTGGTACTCCAAAGATGTGCATCGCTTCCAGTCGGTCGATTTGAAGTTCAAGGTCTCGAGTCTTTTTAATGAGTCGGCGAAATTCTGACTGCGTCACCTTGACATTGCAGCTTCGACCGTGGGCGTCGCAATGTTCGCATTGCCATGAATGAGATTTAACTGTGCAGGGAATTTTGTGCTTAACACAAGTACTGCACGTTTCCACCATGATGTATGTTGCGGATGTGTAATGACTCTTGCATAGTCGAAAAGCCACGGGTCCTTGCTGCAATCATAAAAGAATTATAATGTTCAGAACTATGACACCAGTGGCTATGGTAGCAACTTGCACCGAATCAGGAGGTTCAACTCAGGAGTAATGTGACAAATTCTATGTCTCAGATGCACATAGAGTCTCGGATGACCCTGCAGGAATGAGATAAGGTCATGGTGGCAACAACGATGATCCTCGCGTGGGCTAATTCACCGTAGCTGATGGCTTACGAAAGCTCCCCGCTTACTGAGACCGCCGCGTAATTTTAATCAAGTTCGCCGGATATCCCTTGGTGGCTGCGAACATCTGATACAATACTGCGTACAGCGTCGGGAAGCGGGATACGTCTGCAAAACACCCAAGACGTTATGTATGGAGACTATACACTGGTGATGTCATTCGACTGGATCGCTACTACGTTGAACGGCATCATTCGAATAAACTCAAGACCGTCGAAGATCGTGCTGTTTGGCGTACTGAATCAGTCTTCCCGAGTCCAATTAGATTCTTTGGCCAAGAATGGCAATCTGCCTGCATTCGAGCCCTGCGACTTTCAAGTCTGGATAAGTCATGTATTGGACTATGGATAGAGAATATCAGCAGAACGGTGTAACAGCACCTGTCACTCCTGGTAAATGTGTTGACGGCTCGCGGGGCTAATCGTAGTGTAATCTGTAACTGTATCGTGTTCTGTATTGTTGTTGGGGCGTTCAAATTTAATACCAACACTAATCCGGACAGACATCAAAGAGGCTGCCACAATCAATCGTCCCAGGATACAGAGCCAGCCCACATCTCCGAATCTGTCAGAACATCCCCAATAACTTACACCGCACGATTCGTACGAGGTGCAGAATCACCCACAAGCAAGTGCGGCCCCCCATCGTTCTGAAGATTGAGGCTAGTGCGCCATGCCCGAAACGCCACTTGCGATGAACGTATGTTTCCATTGAAGGATGGTTATAAATTTCTGTTCGTAGAACAGGGCGAATGTGAATCCCCTGCACACAAGAGTCCTGGATTGAGCCAGAAGTGCTGTCGTAGATCAGGAGAGGAGGTAAAGTCGTGCCGTCACCACAGATCGCGGCCACGACTGTGATTCACTCCCTAGACCCGTCTTGGCCAGCGCTAGATGGCTTGTGATAAGTTTTACGGCCTTTCGGAAAGATCCTCTTGGCCTTGGTGATCCTCCCAAACAGAAAGCCCTTCTCGTCCATGTTGTACGTGTTTCCCAGCAATATGCCAGTTTCTTCGATCTTCTCATCTGTCGTAGAGAAGTACTGTCCGAAAGATGTGACACAAGTAGCCTGTTGTCTGTCCAGGTCCAGTCTGTCGAGATATGTCGAGTTCAAGTCGTCCCTGTGCCTGTCGACGAATCTGAAACACCACTTGTGTCCGGGAGACCTTCCCCCGAGGTGGGCCGCGATTCCAGCTACCATCGCTGGTGTAGGAGGAAGGCATCTATCACAAGCGTCTCTGATATGTTGGAGGAGCTGCGTTTCCTGCTGGTCGTTGAGAATTCTTGATTTTTCGAAAATTTGGTTCTTACTCGTAATGATACCCTTCCATCATCTCCTCAGAGCCAATCTCGCGATCCCGCACTTTTCGGCGACCGCGGACACATTACGAGAAGGCGAGGATTGCAGCTCAGCAATCGCTGCATCCATAGCCCTTGCATTGATGAAGATATCTAGTTTGGTGTACCAGCGTTTGTCTCACGCAACGCGTTGCATGCGGTGTGTCTGTGCACACGGCGGGAAAGTCTTCTAGTCTGCGGGGACGGCAAAATTTCGGTGTCTCTCGATAGGCGTTGCGCAGTCGCCCAAAAGCATACTCGCAAGATGCAGATCAGACAATGCGGGTGTTCAGAATGCCAGCGCAGGGGCCAGGATCAGGCTGCTGGCTCCGCAAACGTCCATACGGCCAACCCGCAGCAGAAAAGTGGCTGATGCGCAAGCCTGGAGCCAGGCGGACTCTGGGCTTGTGGCGATGAGTGTGCCAATTCTCTCGGCATGGCAGGACGCGTCTTCTTGGGGAAGAAGAGAATCGGAAGATTCCCATGTGTTTTAACAAAAAGCCAAGCTCCGCATACAGGGTCGCATTTAAAGGTGCAGTAGTGTGAGTGAAGATACAGGATGACTCGCAGTAGACACATCCCCCATACATGCTCTCCTTCTTCTGGATTGGGCAACAGGCAGGGAAGCGGTGCATGTTCGGGGCAGGGCGCTCCAGCTTCCTTCGAGTGCCGGCGCTGGTTGGGTCACGGGTGTCTGGAATTGTTGAGCTATGACAAGATCTTCGTCGTGGAGACCTTTACTCCAGACTCCAGCTTCACGATCCGAGAATAGGCGCGGTCGATTGGTCGAAGACATGGATCGGCTCGCGTCTGGGCAGCTCTTCTCAGGTCTATTGTTGGCCCTTTCCCCTGACCTGCTTCCCTGATCCTTGCCTGCACATGCGGAGCTGTCAAGATGTTCGACGAGTGCTTCATGTTGTTGGTGGTCACGCTTCTTTCTGTGCTCCTGTCGCGATGAATGTGCTAGGAAAGTCGATATGGTGCCGTTGCATACAACACGCACTCGACTCCAGCAGCGTCTCTCCCAATTAAGGACTCGGACACTTCGCCGAGCAATGCGGAGACACAGTCGAAGCGTGACCGTAGTGGAATGCTAGGTGCCCGCGCCACCAAGTGGGCCGAGATTAGCCCCAGCCCAGTGCCAGCCCATCGGCGTGCCCGGTGCCAGTAGCATTCATCCCCGAGAGAACTATAGCCCACCATGCGGCTATCTCCTGGGCGTCTCCCTTGCCGCATGAGGATCGTCCGAACAAAATGTCAATCCGCCCTGTCGCTTCGTGCAACGGCTCCGTCTAACACCATCCTTCCTTCTCCCGCCCTTGCAGCTGTCGCTGCTGGACGTCAGTCGTTACAGCAAACATGGTCGCTTTTTCGTTATCGTCTTCCTTAGCGGTGTTTTCCTTGGTGGCTTCGGCCGTTCGTGGTGTTGATGTCGACGGATGGCGTTCCCGTTCCATCTACCAGGTCCTAACAGACCGCTTCGCTGTCGCAGACGGCGTTGAACCGAAGCCATGCGATCCCGGGCTGGGTGTTCACTGTGGAGGATCATGGCGCGGCATCTACGAGCAATTGGACTACATTCAAGGCATGAACTTCGACGCGATCTGGATCTCGCCAATCGTTGCGCAAATGCCCAACTGGACTGGTGACGGAGAAGCATATCCTGGATACTGGCAACAAGATTTATACGAGCTTAACCCATTATTCGGGTCTGAAGAAGACCTCACGACTTTGGTCGATGGCATTCACCAGCGCGGCATGCTCTTCATGCTTGACATTGTTGTGAACCACATGGTTGGTCCCTCATACAACGACGGCCAAATCGATTACTCCATTATGCGACCATTCAACGACGAAAAGTACTTTCACCCATACTGCCCTTCAGGCTACTCCGACACAGACATCGAGAACTTGCAGAACTGCTGGCTTGGTAGTGAACAGGCGCCATTGGCAGACTTGAAAACAGAGAGTCAGGAGGTCCGAGATATGTTAGGGCTTTGGATCAAAAACCAGGTCTGGAAATATGGTGTTGACGGCTTGCGTATTGACGCGGCCATCAACGTGCCTGCTGAGTTCTTCACAGCGTTTATGGAGTCTGCTGGCGTGTTCGCGACCTCGGAGGTTTACACCCGCCAGGAGAAACTGGCTTGTCAATGGTCGGAAACTATCGGCAGCGTCCTGAACTATCCTCTATACTGGCCTATGACCGAAGCTTTCCAGGGCGAGCAAGGCAACATGCAACTTCTGGCCGACATGGTCAAGAGCATTGCTCAAGGTTGCAAGGACTCCACAGTTCTAGGCAACTTCGTCGAGGTTCGTATCTATGGTGGATCTCGATGAAAGGATTCCAGCTAACTTTGAATAGAACCACGATATTCCTCGTTTCAGGAACGCCACCGATGACATCGCGCGCGCACGCAATGTTGCAGCATATTTGATGACTGCCGACGGCATTCCGGTCGTCTACTACGGCTTCGAACAGAATCTCGACGTAAATGTAGAACCTTACATGAACCGTCAGGCAATGTGGGAGCAGGGCTTCAATAGGGATGCCTCAATCTATAAGTTGTTGGCCACTCTCAACCTTTTCCGTCGCTTCGTCAGTCGCCAATACGACCAATACCTCATGTCGCTCAGCGAAGATATTGAAATCAACGCAAACACTATCGCTTGGGCAAAGGGTGCCAAAGGTAACCCCAAAGTCATCTCGGTTCTGAGCAACAAGGGCCAAGATGCCGACGATTACTCTATGGAGCTTTGCGACACCAACAAGCATGGCTACGCTGCAGGTGATGAACTGCTTGACGTTGTCTCCTGCAAGTCTTTGACAGTCGACAAATCTGGCTGTATTACCGCATACATCTCCGACGGCGAGCCTGTCGTGCTTTTCAAGAAGTCCGAACTTCAAGGCTCTACGCTTTGCGGAATCTCCGGCGACAGCAAGGTCGAGCTCACATCAAAAGCCATCATTTCCACAACGTGGACATCGGTCGTCAGTGGCCAGCCCATTGTCTTCCACACGGCCTCCACCATCAACTGGGCCGACGCACCCTCCTCAATAACCGCAACAGCCACCAACACGGCTGGCGGCACTTCATGCGCTACCTCAGCAGCTGGCGTAAGTGCTCCCCGAACTCACTCCATCATCTCGCTATTATCGCTGGCGATAATCCCGGCCATGATCTTCTCCGGCACTCTAGCGCTGAGACTGGACCGATTCCTCCGGTAGGAAGATCTGGCCCGAGGGTTCATTGTTTTGTTGTATATTCGAGCGTGCGTGCTTTTTCTTGCATAAAAAAGAAAGAAAAAAAGACCAAGTAAAGAGCAACCCAGAGCCATTATAGAGCCTGTTGATGAGATATGATGAACCACGAAAATTGCACATATTGCAAATAAGCATCTACATCTGCACAAATTACAGGAAAAGTACTAAAACTAGAACCACTCATGACTGCCATTCCCATAAAGTGCGCGAAGCTGACCCATAATTCTTGTAATGAATATAGCCCAAAATTAAGAAGCGTCACGAGCATCACCACCACCATCACGGCTCTCACGCGAGAAGAAAGTAGGGTTGCTCTCGACTCCGAGGCGTGTTCGACTATCGAACAGCCTAGTGGCCTATCACAACATGGGAGTCACTGCTGATTTCCCGCCACTAAGACAAATCCAAGACAAACTCGCGGAACCTTCGTGGAGCGCTACCCGCGACAACAAAACATCCAGAAGCTTAGCCTATTTTGTGGCTTGGGCTTTCTTTTCTGGACATACGATTCATCTTCTTCCTGGCACTCTCCGATAAATTTCCTGGAGGTTAGGCCATTCTGCGCCCAAGCAAATCGCTACTTTCATTTCTCTTACTCAAATTATAGGGCTGTGGCGTTGCCTATACACGGCAACAGCCGACTTCCTTTCTGCCCTTTTTTTTTTCTCTTCAAACATATCTGCATCATCATTCGGGTTGGGAAAAGCATTGCCGCCGCGGCGAGCACTTCAGGTTGGGGCATACAGGCATGTCATTCTTCGCTTCGCTAGATTTACTAGCAGTTGTATAAGCACGGTCAACATACCAACTAAGCCGCCTCTTTGACGGCTACTCCATCGAAAAATTGGGCCTTTCAATGCACCCCGGGTCCACCTGTCAATTCTGTTTCTTCAGCTCGATAGTCCCGAGTGCACACTATCTGTGTACCTATGATGTCGTGCCTTGCGTTGAAGACGAAGACTGAACCATCTCAACGCGAGATAAGCAGCTGAGACATGTTTCTCAACCACGTTCCATCAACTCACGACCTTCTAGACTCGATTTGTCAACACGAAGCGACTGACTGCCAGCACTACTCTAGTCCTTCTGCCCACAACCAACACTTGCCAAGAGTATCCGTCCGCCTCAACCCGCGGCGACCGTGAGGGGCGACTTTGATACTAGTTAGTTAGTTCTCGTGTCCATCCGAAGACTTGTCACCCACCAATTTTCCCAAGCTCTCCACTCTCCACTCACGCACCCCGGCTAGCCTACTCTAGTCCCGACGAAGCGAGACAAGGACGGGACGAGACGAGGCGTCGCCTCCGCAACAACCAAATTTCCTCGTAGAATCAAGAATCTCATCAAGAAATGATGATAGAGCGCAACCGCAAGCTAGGAAGGCTAAACAGGCTCAGGAGTAGTATCAAATAGATTCTATGGTACGACGAAAGAGGTAGAGAGGCCAGATAGCTAAGTGAAATGTATCTGGAACCGGCGTTTCGACCATGCCTGCGATCGTGAAAGAGCCAAAAAGTACCCTCGAAGGCTAAGCATGGAGTAGTGGCGCCATTCAGGATCTGAGCTGTGTCGGTTTATCGCAGCATTGCGAATCCACAGACAAGCCGCGTGCCAGAAGATGCAGTACGCTGCTTCTTTGAAATGAATGGGAAAGGTGAGGAGGTGGCATTTGGGCTGATTGAGGGAAGCCGTGGCGACATCTTGGGCTGTGCCATCACAGGCAAACGAATGGAGATGTTTCTCGCCTACTGCTTCAGCGAAGGGCCGGAAGAGTTCGATGACAGTGCTGTGGAATAAGATGCTAAAAATGATAGTCGATTTAGCAGAGGTATTGTCAGATAATGGCTGTTGCTCATTTGGACGCACCGGAAGTTTGTCTCGTGATGAGTAGATGGTGACTTTCCGGAGGTCTCGATTGTAGTCGCATCCATCCACTGCAAGAGCTTCTGAGAAATCGTCTCTGCAAACTCAAGAGGCACGCGATCTCTGACGGGTGTGTGCGTATCTTGGTAGTACACACGAGCAAAATCACCAATTATCGACCAGAACTTGCTACACATAACAAAAGTATTGCCCATTTGTGTAGAAAGCGATGTCGATATGTTTTCGTGTGTCGCGTCCAATGTAAGATCTTCTGGTATGGCACACTCGGGGTTTGCTTCCGAAATATATTCGCGAAAGTGGATGGCGCGCAACCTGCCTTGTCAGCTTAGCCTAGAAGCAAGAAAAAGTCTACAATTCAATACCTGCTCATACATTAGCATATTGAAGATACCCCACGCACTATGACAAAGAGCTCTTCGAAGTCTCGGTGTCCCGCACGGCGCTCTTGTTGGCAGACAGATCAATCCAAGGCGCTTCGCCATAGCAATACCCTCGCACATGTGATAGCTTGCGTGGGGACTTTCGCCAGCTGAATATCCAAGGTAGAGATAGTGTAATCCAACAGCTGTCGGAATGTCATCGGAGTTGCGTCTCGATAGCCATAGATGTTCAGCCTCTTTTTAGAGAAGTCTGCTCCACAAAAGAGCTTCGCAATTGATCTGCTTACTCCGCGCTTTCAAATGATATCAAAATCGACCCTGTCAGTGACAAAGTCGAAAAGAAGTCTGCGTCTCTATTGACTTGCAGTCTTGCTGTACATGTCGAAAATTTCCGTCCCATAGCTGACCTTATG
>LJJI01000107.1:0-22728 GCA_001553865.1 Cladosporium sp. BSL10
CTGACCTATGGTCGTATGTGCATTGGAGTATGTTTATTGAAAATATATTCTTGTGGTGAAAAAGAGCTTGACAAATCATAGTAGAGGCAAAAGTAGAGTCACTGTTCAAAGCATAAAGTGCATGGCCGTACGACGTCGAACAACAACATCATTTATACCATCCAGCTATCGCTTAAACTTATGCAAGTGTTGCCTGTCAAAGCCTTGGATAACAATCCTGTAATGTATAGCAGCGACCTCTTTCGCATTCGTGTTGATGAAGGCTTGATGCTACAAAGGTATGGCTGAGCCGACGAAGCCGTGTCATCCCAAGCGGCCAACGTCAACTGCTTTTCGTGTTGAAAATGGCAACGTCCTCCATGAGATGCTAGGACTCCGGCCTGTCGAGTATTAATCGAAGCATCACTCTGAATGTTCCATAGCGCGACAACATCATGATGATCTTGAGCCTCTCTAACACCCTGAAGTAGCCAATGAGGCAGAAATATCAGATTGCTTTGAGATTTATGCGGCCGGAAGCACATCGAGGAACCCGGTAGAAAAGACTCCACTCGAGGATCGATGTCGCAGGGGGGCACATCCTGTTGATCTGCCTATCAACAGCACCAATGTCTTGTAGTCCTACACATGTGAAACTGTGGATCCCAGCCAGCGCCAGAGAGACTGTCGATGGAGCACTCACTTCATCTCAATCACAAATAATTAGTATTGAATTCAACACTATGTCTCCCAGTCACCGAGATTGCCGGACATCTTGCCGTTTGCTCATCGCTCCTCACATCCGTCGGTACTCGTCGCTATCACCAAAAACAAGCCCCCCGTCCAGCGTTTTTAACGTATTCGTTCCGGGATCTCCAGAGATTCACCCACCGTGGGCCTTCATTGATGTGGTTCTCATCAATCACTACGTGATTGCTGTGAGTACGCATGACTCGGGCTGTCGATCAGCTCGCCGAATTGGAAAACGAATGTGAAGAATGTACATGAACACGTTCTGCTTTTCCTCCTTACTTCGAAGATGTGTGGATGCTCCATATACCAAAAGACACAAGATGCCACAGCTCCGATATGCTTACGAAATCGGGCGAAACGTTGATGCAGAACTTTAGCAAACAAAAACGAACACATGGTTTCAACAGGGGATAATTGACAGCCTTTCCTACTGACTGCAAAGCGAGAAGTATGGTCCATGGAGTGCACTCGAAACTGGTGGATTGGAAACTCCTGTGGCTTTTCACGTGAATCGTAAGAGGAGTGGCCAGCACAGGAACCTCCTTACAACATACAAGTGTGGCCAACAGAAGCAGTGAATGGGACAGAGAGAAGCAATCGTTGTCAATGGAGATACATTCTTATGCGATAATCTACAGATTCCTACAGATTCCTAGCTGTTAACAATCTGCCACACGCGTGCCGTCGCGTGTGATTTTCTTCCATATTTCAGGGCGAGGGGCGTCTATTTCTCGAACCACTCGCCACCGATCCACCTGTTGAGCATGTCCAAGCTAGCCTCAGGCTGATTGTAGGGCACCATGTGGCCAGCAGCGTGAAGACGCATGAAGGTCAGGTTGCCGGAGCTCTTGATGGAGCCAATCTTGCTGCTGTCCGCAAGGAGCTTGAGGTCCTCAAGAGGCGCCTTCTTGTAGTCCTTGTGACCGGGCCACTCGAGCTCGTTGGTCCAAGCCAAGTTGCCGAGCCAGTTGCAAATGAAGTCGGCGTCACCGGCGTAGATCAGCACGGGGATCTCCTCAAGAATTCCGGGAACAAGGCGGTGGAAGGGCTGCATCCAGTCACCCTGGAACAAGAAGTTGCGGTTGATGTCCATGTTGCAGGAAGCGTAGTCGCTGACCTCAGCACCGAGAGCCTTCATGACGTCGGCACGGTTGAGGTACTTCTGGATCCACTCGAGCTCATCGTAGCAGAGGTCGCTGCCGGAGCACTTGGCGCGGATGTCGTAGGGGTTCATGCCAGTGCGCTGGTAGGGACCGATCATAGCGTTGTTACAGTAGATGGAAGCGGGGACGCAAGACCAAACGCTCTCGCTGTTGTAGCAAGACTGAATGAGCTGCTGGCAGCGAGGAAGGGAGTTGTCCATAGCCTGGCACTGCTGCTCGTCAAGGACAGCGGGCCAGCCACCATCACCGCAAGCCATGGGGCGGTAGTACTCGTACTGAGTAAGACCGTCAGTCAAACCGTTGCCGATCAGGACAGACTGCAGGTTGATGTTGCGCTTCTTGTGAGAAAGAATCTCAGAGGCGAAGACGGGAATGTAGTGGCCGGCGTAGCTCTCGCCAGAGATGTGGAAGTCCTGCTTGGCGTACTCGGGGAACTGCTTGAAGAAGAGGGTGAGGAGAGCGTAGATGTCCTTGCCAGCAGCGACGGTGTTGCTGACAGTGTTGCTGGAATAAGAGTAGCCAACGTTCACCGGCTGGTCGAGGAAGATAACGCTGGCATTGGCGTTCCACGAGCTGGGGTTGAACTTGACCTCGCCCTTGGAGTCGATGGACGACGGGCCGAGCTCCATGAAGAGACCGGTGAGGGAAGAGCAGCCAGGGCCACCATTGAGCCACAGAACCACAGGGTCGTTCTTGGGGTCGTTGCGGGACTCGAAGAACCAGTAGAAGAGATGCTTGTCATCCTCCTCGTTGTCCAGGTAGCCGCTGTACTGCTTGACCTTGTCGACGCCCAAGACAGACGGGTCAACCTTCTTGGTGCGAAGGTTGAACGCCTCGAGGTTGCCGTCGATCTCGCGCTCTTGCTCACCCTTGCTGTTGGTGACCCAGACGTCCTGAAACGCCTTGCCGGATGTCCTGAAGTCCCACTCAGAGTCGGCCTTCCTCTCGTGAGCCTTGGGCAGGCTGAAGTATGAGGCCTTGCTCATCTCCTCCGGGAACATCATGGCGACCTCGTCCCAGACGGCGCGAGCATCATCGGTGAGATGCTTGAGATCATGCTCGAGATTCTTCAATGACTTGGACCAGAAGCCCTTGTCGGTGGCGGTGTCGAAAGCCTGCTTGACGGCTTCGGGAGCCTGGAGCGGCTGTTGTTGCGGCGCAACAGCGGCGGCCGCTGCTCCGATGAGGAGCGATGATGCTGCAACCTTCATCTGATGGAACTGTCAGCAATCTGTATGGCAATGCTGGCGATGTGTAGTGCAAGCTGCTCAAGGCGCAGGCAGGCAACAGGATGGGGAGGTGGAGCTGGAGGTGCTGCCAACAGCTTCCATTGAGAGATGCTTCGACGGCGAGATACTTACAGTTGCAAATCGAATGGATGATAGAGATAACCCGATGAGTGTGATGGGTTGGGTGTTTGGGTTGGGGAGCAGGAAGAGGGAAGACGTTCACCAAGGTACCTGGAGTAGAGTAGAGTAGAGAGAGGCAGTGACGCGGTTGGAGAGCTTGGGCCGTTCCCCAGCCAGCGAGCGAGCGAGATAGGCAGGCGCCTTGTCTTATCGCGCCGCTAGTTGAGCCGCCTCTCGGTCTCGTGACGTTGGTCACGCCGCGGCATCTCGCTTTCCATGATGATACCATTTTGAGTTTGTTGACAAAGTCGTAGGTACTGTACACTCCAGAATGCATACCATCACGTGTTGTGAACGAATATCAGGCCATTCGAGACGAAGGTCGAAGCTCGATTTCAGGTGATCAAGCCAATAATTGCCGTTACAGCTGCCAGGTACCCAGGTATCTGGATCTGGAAGAAGATCAATATCTTGCCATTAGTCCGATAGAGGACAGCAGCCAATCCTGAGACATATCGACACATTATTGAACCCGGCGTGGCGGACAGCGCTGGTCCATGCTGTGAATCTTTCTCCAATAGGTTCCCTTCGATTAGGACTCAGCCGAGACAACTACACCAAGCCCCTCTGAGGCGAAGCAAGGGCATGCCGTGCCTCAATTTCTGGGACCATGTACGTTGGCTGACGTGCGAGCACTCGGGCTCCGTATGTCTCTCCTACGTGCGCCATAGTCATCTTGACTCATCGTCCGGAGTCCGTTATTAAAATAAAATACTAGTAGCAAAATATGAGACTGTGCGTAAGTTCGCACTTCTAGATGGTGGTGGATGCCTTCAGCAATGTCTATTGGGTGGCATCCACCTGTCACGCAGAGTGAAAGTGATTGGAATTAATTCCTGGTCCGCGTAATACTACCATTCAGACAATCTGTAGTAGCTAAGGTATAGTCAGTGCCTGCTTGCTGCCAACTATATGCAGACTTGTATACGCTATGATCCCGCACTCGATGGGTTGCAGATGGTGCCCCACGTTGATTCCAGTTCCATTCCAAGAAGATCAAGATCCAGGTCTGCGTAAGAGCGGGACTTGTGAACCGAAAATCGCTATTTCGACGGATGCACATGTCACCAGCAGTCTAGTATACTTGCTCATCGTTACGAATATGAAGTGTCCGTTTTAGGTTGTTTCTGTCCTGCTCGAAGGTCAAGTAAGCACATCTGCCATGTGACAGCAAAATATGGGGTCAAACTCTAAAACTTACAATTGCATCACTCATTCTGACTAAATTACCTTAACCCACCACTTGCACATCAAAGTACCTACATTCAAAGAGCAACAAACCCAGCATTACCAACAACACAATCACGAAACCCCCCAAGCTATAACCGCAACCATGCCAATCAACCAACCTTCCAACCAAATCAAGCTCACAAATGTCTCGATGGTGCGCCTAAAAAAGGGCAAAAAACGCTTCGAGATCGCCTGCTACAAAAACACCGTCCAGTCATACCGCGCCGGCCACGAGACAGACCTCGACAACGTCCTGCAAATCCCAAACGTCTTTCTCAACGTCTCTAAGGGCGAGGTCGCACCCAACGACGACCTCGTCAAGGCCTTCGGCAAAGGCGTCAGCAGAGATGAGATCGTCTTGCAGATTTTGATGAAGGGCGAGCTGCAGGTTGGCGAGAAGGAGAGGCAACAGGAGCTGGAGCGTGTGCACAGGGAGGTTGTGGAGATTGTGGCGGGCAGGTTGGTAGACCCGAAGACGAAGAGGGTGTACACGACTGGTATGGTGGAGAAGGCGCTAGAGCAGCTGCAGTCGCAGGGTGGAAACTCGGGCAGGCAGGCTGGCAAGGGTCAGGGAGTCACTGCGGGCGAGGACAGGAGCCAGAGCCGTGACCAGAACCAGTCGGGCACTAGCACGCCTTCAAAGCAACAGAATGGCGACGGCGCGGATGGCGACGTGAAGCCGGTGTACAAGCCCAAGTGGACGGGCGTCAGCACCAACAAGTCTGCCAAGTCGCAGGCTCTCGAGGCTATGAAGGCTCTGATCGCACACCAGCCTATTCCCGTCGCTCGTGCTCGCATGCGTCTTCGCATTACCTGCCCGACCAACATCCTCAAGCAAAACTACAAGATCGTAGGAAAAAGCGAGGGCGAAGAGCCAGAGAAGGGCATCATCAAGGACAAGATCTTGTCTTTTGTGGAGCAGGTCGAGACGCAAGACGTCATGGGAGAGGAGTGGGAGTGTGTCGGCTTTGTTGAGCCTGGAAGCTTCAAGACACTAGGAGAATTCATTAACACACAGACGAAGGGCCGCGCTGTGGCTGAAGTGCTGGATATGGCTGTCACGCAGGAAGAGAAGTAGCGAGTGGATCAATTCAATGGGCATGAGGTTATGACACGATTTGCAGCGTTCGAGCGACGATATAAACAAGAAAAGTCATGTTCTTACGAAATCTGGTGCGCAGTTTCGCCGGCTGTGGGATCCGTTGCTGCACGTGTGTATACATGTTTTTCATTGCTAACGTGCTAGGAAGCTGAGACATCGCAAGTACATTCGGGAGGTCGATGCTCAGCTCGCATGTTTATAGCGCTCACATGACCTGACACTCCAGAGTAAATTTGACATCGTTCGCAGAATGTGCTGGATTGCGCTGATTCTAGTATGATGATGGTCCCGCAGCTGCACTTTACCGTAGGTTGGTTGTGCCTACGATATGCAGGCCATCCCTTGCATGCACTGTGCTCTCGGTCTCGGTCGATTGGTCCACGATTTTGCGCCGCAGCTGCAGCCTGCAGGACCTGTCGTATATGACATGGCTGCTCACTCTCGACTCAAGATTTGGGTTTCTCCTGCTCCGCTGTCAACGATCGCGAGCCGATAGTGAGCGATACTAGGCACGAATTTCAAGAAGTATACGATAAAACCCATACCTCACCACGATACCATACTGACAGCTATAGGGCGATCTCACTTTTGAACGCAAAGTGTCGTCTCCTAATTTTGCCACCGGAGTTGAGACTCAGAATCTTCGAATATGTCTTCGGCACGGTGCGCCACCACGTCAAGATCAAGGGCGATGCTACGAAGTATCTTGTCCAACTCGCCCACTGCGAGGTTGAGCTTGAGTCTGACCATCACACCTACCGCAAGAAGACGCTCGAAGAGATAGCATCTTCGCTGCAAGACCAGAGCGACACGTCTGATCACTCGAGACACACTCCCTGCCACCGCCAACGGAATTTCAGCGGAAGCAGACAGCCCGCCAAAGGCCACAAGCGGCGCCTGCCCCAGAGTCTCCTCCTCACATGCAAAGCCATTAACGAGGATGCCGCGCCGATCATGTGGCACAACCACGTCTTCGAGCTAGAACTCTTCAGCGACGACTTGGAGAAGTTCGTAAACCGCATGACAGCCGCCCAACGCAAGGCCTTGAGAACCATCGCCTTCGACGTCCAAGCCACGGAAAGAGGCCAAGTGACGACTCGACGAAGAGCAGACACGCCAACAGACGCGCGAGTCTGCTCACTTGGCGGCAACCAATGCGGAACAGCTACCTCGCTCTGACCGGACTGCAGCGTGTAGAGTTGTTTGTTGATGCGTGGCTCGGAATCGAGGCTGTTACGCATTTCTCTTTCCCAGTCCTAGGCTTTGACAGGACAACGTTGTTTGGAACTTTCCACTAGATCGGTGATTGGATCCGTTTGCTGGAACGAAAAGACGTGGAAGACGTTGATGTTAGAGTGGAGGAGGGCGGTGTCATGGGAATTGGACTCGCCTTTAAGCGCACTAGGCCTTTCCGATTTCGGCCCAGCAGCGCTTGGAGTATGAAGGGCAGGTTGAGAGGATCGTTAGAGGCAGGGTTCTGGAGTCAAATACCGGGAAGTTGCCTCTTGCCAGCGGTGCAGAGAACATGTGAGATTTGTGAACGGTGCAGAGTTCGAGTAGCTGTTTCGATCATAGTTGTCACTCTGATTACGCAATAAATACACTTTTCTAAGAACTCATGAGTATCGTAAATTTATACCGCCTGGCAAGACGATCTTGTCAAAACCTCCCTCTCACCCCTTGCGATCTGCCTTTTCATCGCAAACCCGCCACGCGCCCACACCAACCTCCTCCATCCTAGGCTGACCAGCAGCCTTGGCATCCTTAGTCGCAGTGCGTGAACGTCCAGCGCCACGTTTGAACGATGACTTGCTCGCCGACCGCAGTAGCTGGGTCGGAGTGTAAAGGAAATTGGAAGCACTCATGGCCGGCTTTTGCCTGAAAGCCGGGTGTTCTTCCGACCATGGCGCGTCCGGTCTGGCCGGGCGTTTTGGTGCAACTTTGGGTGGTGGGGCCGGTTGAAGCCATTGGACTTTGCCTTGGTGGAGGCTTGCTTTTCTCGTCGAGCCGTTATCAGAGAAGCCAGGGGATGGTGTGCGCAGACTGTCCAGTTCACGGGCGCTGGAATAGGCTGGCTTGGGTTTGCGAAGTGGCCACTCGTCGCCTTCGTGGCTGGCCGGGCTGCGATCTTGGAAACTGAGGGATGAGCGGCGGCGATGGCGTAGCTTGCTGTTGAGATCCACGACGGAATGACCGGGTGTGATTGCGGATCTCCGTGTCCCTTCGACGCAACACCGGAATAGCGGGCGCAGGGTGGCGAGTGAAGCAGCAGTGATACAAAGGCCTACTTCGATGATAGACCAGATGGTGATGTCGACGCCAACCTCGAAGAACTTGACATTGTAGCTGAGGCCATGGACGTGAGCAAGGCGCACAACACTTGCCGCGCTGCCGAGGCAACCGAGAAGCAGAATCAGACTGGCACTAATCTTTGCCGGAAGAGGCATGCATGCTTTGTTGATGAGAGCGATGGGCAAGATGGCGAGGATGAAGTCCGAGACAGTGTTGATTACACCGGCTGCCATGTTTACCGCATAGCGACCGTGGACCGTTCCAGTACATTTTCCGTGTAAGGCGTTGGTGAGGAAGTGGGAAGGCAGGCCACAAGAGAAGAGAATGGCGAAGAAATAGTAAGATGTGAAGATAGCTGCAATGCCGACGGTGGCATATACAGTTATTTTGTGCCATCTCGAGACGACGATTCGAAGGTAGAAAATGCCAAGAGATATTTTGAGTATGACCATAGTAGCTGCGTACAGCGAAAAGGTGACCAAGATGTACTGCTATATGCGTCAGCTGTTGGTTCTTGTTGCAGCTATAGCAGACTGGCCCCGATGTTTCTCGATAAAATAAACCAAGAGGAGACGATATATAAGGAGTAGGTGACAAGATACCGTTGCGGCGTCCGCGATGAATCCAGGATCCTGCGTTGTAATATGTGGGTTGCCGAAGCCCAGTGAGACGAGCAGCAAATTGAAGGCAGCGTATAGTGTATATGTGAGCTGCCACATGGCGTCAGTAAGACACACGTAAGCTTCCAGCAATGACAGGGTGACATACCACGGCAAGCAGCATTACTGCATCATCCCATCCGTAGTTGCGCATGAAGACGGCGCGCACATAAGAACGCGCCAATACAGCCAACCATGCCACCACGAGGGATACTATTGTGATAGCCCTTATGAGCGTTGCGCGAGAGTCTGCTGCTGCATCATCGGATGTAGTATGCATTGGGCCGGTGTTCGCGGCCACGGTGTAAGTCGAGATGCGTTTCCAGGCAGGTGGGAATGCGTCTACCGTTCAGGTTGTAGGCAGTGTGGCAATGACGTTGACTTTCGATTAGTCTATCCTTAATGGAAGTGTTGTTGCACCGGTGAAATGGTTCCGAATGTCCCAATCAGTCGACAGTATGCCTTGGCGATATATATTAACGAAAGACGAAGGAAGGAAAATCATATGAGTAGTGGGAGATCATAGAGCAGGGGTTGGGCATGCTGCCCAGTAAAGTAGCAGGTCCCCCAGGTGCTCAAGGCCCTATTGTTTCTCATAAAGACAACCTGGTGTGGGTGGGTGCAACAGTAGCCTGGACCGTCCTGCCGAGCCTGCGTAAGGCCGTCAGGAGATAGGGCTATGCCCGGGCTGGAGGTATTTCCAAATCGATTATGCGACATGGCCAATTCATGCTTTTTCACTTTGACATGCCGCCAATGCGCGTGCCGACGACCAGGATGTCTGGAGACAGGCACATTGCGGGTCAGTGCCTTCTACAAGGAACATGGCTGCGTCTCACCTTGTAGGCCTGCTGTTTTGCATGCGAGAGATACGTTGAAGTCCAACGACGTGAAGAGAGCGAATGACTTGGACTCCGTGATGGCGGATGATGGGCGACAAGGGCGCTGGAGATCTCCTCTTAATCCAAGGCAGCGGTCGATAGCCAAAGTCGATCAGGCTTTCGTGGTGCGACGTTTCTTGCAGACCCGGGTTGCGGGTTGCTCAGATCCGTGCCGTGAACCTTGAAGAGTTGGCATGCACGGGAATAGTATCAATATAATGCCCGATGAGTATATGACTCGATGAGAGATGCTGCAATGCATGACCTGTTGGCAAGGTCGGAGATGATGTAGTAGATCGTTCCCTGGCACGCGACGAACTATTCTAGTTCTCTGCACGAGCGGTGGCCAGGGCGTCCTTCTATTTACCAGGATGGAACTTCTACAGGGCTGTTTCGCCGGAGATAATCGGTGCGCTCAAAGCAGCAGAAGAGCATGTCGGGCGTTGGGCACATGGAAGCAAGCATCAACGTAGAATGGCCGTCTAGACCGCCGATACTTTGTCCGGGTGAAGAAGGCTGAGACGGCGGCGGGCAGCAGGAGGGAGAGGAGTTCCTCAAGTTCGTGTGGTTTCAGGCGTGTTTGGAAGCTTCCAAGACTTCGAGTCGGCACGGCCTTTAAGACAGGGACAGCGGACGCCTGAGTTTCCATCTTGTAACCAGGTTACACCATGACAGACGCTTGGACTGCAGACATTCTTTGCCCTGTCACCTGTCACTCGCCGGCAGGATCTCCCGCGTGAGATGTTGTGACCCGGCCATGCGCTTTAGCCGTACATTTCCGGTGTGAGAACGGACCGCGTCACCCACGCACAAACATTGACCGACTCGCGACACAATGCCGACTTCCACGCGTCGGCAAGCAGCCTCGCGCAGCCAGCGATACAGCGAAGTCAGCGTCGGCGCGCTGAGCATTGATCTTGCTGAAGAAGACGGCCACCAAGATGTCCATGGAGGGCAAGACGATGACGAGGATGTTGCTCCCGACTTTGACGACGAAGTGACAATCGAGGACGGAGATGCAGAGCACAATGAAGACTTTGGCGCAAACGGTATGTCTGGTGTACCACGTTTGCAACATTGACTACACTTACTCATTTACCTTCAGACGACGAACCTCAAGACCCCGTCCCATTCCCACCGCCGGGCCTCAAGGAGATTTCCTCGCTTGCTTCCTGGACAGTGACGACCGCCAAACCCGGCTCCGGCGTAGCAGCCCTACGCAGTCCAGACCTCGCCCACTACTGGCAGTCCGACGGTCCGCAGCCTCACCTGCTCACACTGCACTTCTTCAAGCTGGTCTCGATATCCCTGATCCGCATCTTCCTCGATTTCGAATCCGATGAATCCTACACTCCCACCAAAATACAATTCCTAGCAGGCATGGGCGGACACGATGTGCAGGAATTTGCAGAGATGAGCTTCGAGCAACCCACGGGCTGGATCGATGTTGACTTTTCCAACGTGGGGCCTGTGGAACAAGATGAGAACGACGACGATGATGAGAACATGCACAGAGAAGTCGATTGGAGCAAGAGGCCGGTTTTGAGGGCTTTTGTGGTGCAGGTGCGCATCCTGGAGAATCACCAGAACGGCAAGGACACACATTTGAGGGCTGTGCAGGTCTTTGCCAGGGATGAGGCTGCTGGTGTACAACGCGGCAATGGCGCTGCGCTCGGCGCGAGGAGTGCGAATACCGCTCTGCCACTACGTACCCAGGCACCTGCCGCGGCAAAGAAAGAAGGAAACAACATCAGATTGGCGGACTGGATGCTGGAGCCCGACCTGCGCTGAGCGTGCGTCACAAACACCACCATCCGCCACGGCTCTTTCGCAAAGATTGCGACTCTCTGCGATATCTGTCAGAGCACAGAGACAGCTGCAACAGTTGTCCTAATGAATTGTGAGCCAAAGAAGGACTGCAGCAGTCAGGCCACGGCTCTGCCACGCCGACGAGGCTGTCCGTTGAAGGTCGACTTGATGTTCGAAGTCGGTATATGTGCCTTACAAGGGCTGCTTGAGAGTCACTGAAGCTTACAGCAGAGGTTCAGGGAGAAATTACACAGAAGCATACACTAGAAAGCCTAGGTAGCAGGCACCGTCGGACACAAGGAGTGGATAAAAGCCAATCACGACCTACCTTCTGGCCGTCGAAATGGCGTATTACCTTCGAAACATGCGCCACGGTGCATTGCCATCGTCCGATTTCGCGCAGCTGCCACCCATCGCACGTGTCGACATGATCGGGCGCAAGTCGGGCAGTCGGGCATCGGCGAAGATGCATGCATACGAGGCAATTTGTGCTCACGCTCGTCACGTCTCCGGCAACTGGAACAGGGTCTCGGTACTCGCTCGGCTCCCTTGCGCCCTTGCAGAAACCCAACGAGCATGGTAGACGTAGCAGTATGTCATCGCCCACGGAGCGAATAGAATGTTTGTAACTGGTCACAAAATTACACCATTATTAATGGAGGCAATTGACCCCTCCAAGTACGTCAAACCCTGGGAAACCCTACGGACGCTGCTCCGCTGCGCGCTAACGCGCTAAATAGCCATCTCAGTCATTTTATCGCACCTCACTTTGTCTCATTGCCCGTGTGATCCTCGTTTCTTTATTCAATCAACGCTGTATCTCTAAATTCGTACGACCTGACATCTCAAGCTTGAATTCTGTACGAGCTACGTCGCAATAGCTTAACACTTCTTACCCAAGATAAGCACCTGAAGGTCGCAGCAAAATTCCCAACCATCACTTGAAGACGAAAGTGTCTTAGATAACAAGGCAACACTGCAGCCTTCGCTCTAACGCCATCCAAGATCACGAGTGAAGCCGCAAACATGGAAGGTACGTGTGTGTGACATTTTGACACGTGAAAGTGAACCCAGATTGACTGCATGCGCTTCACTCACTCACTCAACTCAACTCAACCCACCACATCGTGTTCAAGTGCACCTTGATGAAACACCACCACACATTGCCACTATACTGCAATCCCTATCAACGATAACCACTGCCTTGCCCGCCACTGTCATACCATCGCTCTCGCTACCGTCATCTCAACGTCTGTCTGCTAATCCTCAATCTGCAGAAGCAACGCGCGACGCCTCGCCGACGACGACGCAAGGCGATCTTCTAGCCGCGATGATTTCCACCAACTCTGACTTCGTCGACTTCATCCTGCCTCTCCGCGAGCGCCTTACTCTCTACGACGTGACCCACTCGCCTACTTACCAGCCGAAGAACGATGCAACCGATCCTGCCAAGGCCATCCCTCAGGGCTTCATTGACGCCATGTCCGTCCGCGAAGCCGTCTTCGTCACCGAGCAAGGCGTCCCTCTCGAAAACGAACTCGACTTCGACGACCGCAGATGCTACACCTGGACCGCCTACGCCTCGTATCCCGGCCTCGTCAAGCCCATGCCCGAAGGCAGCCACCCGCTGCGCAAGCAAAGCACCAGCACCAAATTCCCCATCGGCACCATCCGCCTGATCCCGCCACCCAATACCACCAACCACGCCTTCGAAAACCACCGCAACATGGACGGCACGCCCTTCACAGGCAAAACAGTCGCCTCCCTCATTCACAACGGCCACGAACCCTTCGTCACCATGGGCCGCCTCGCTATCCTCAAGGACTACCGCAAACTCGGCGTCTCAAAACTCCTCATCGACTCCGCCCTGACTATGGCCCACGACTACCCGCACATCATCTCCGAACGCCCCTACCCCGTCTTTGTAGAAGACCTGAAAGCGCACCTCGGCGTCGACGATCTCGGCTTCAAAAACGACGAGGATTTCCCCTGGAACGGCCTCGTGCTCATCCACGCGCAGATCGGCCTGCAGAAGTTTTGGGCGCGCTACGGCTTCGAGGTCGACGAGGGCATGGGGATCTGGGAGGAGGAAGGCATGGACCACGTGGGGATGTGGACGAGGCTTGATCTGAAGAAGCCGAGCAAGCCGACGGCGCCGTACAGCTACACCGAGGAGCCGAAGAGGTTCAGAGGGAGCATTTCGTCGTGAATTGGAACTCACACTGACTGACTCACTGGCTGGCTGAATGGAGTGGCTAACGGTGGTTGAGAAGTGCAGTGCTGCGGACGCTTGGGCAGCAGCAATGCGCTTTCATCAGCTCAGGCAATATTCCTCTGCCTTCGAGAAAGTTGACTGCATGAGCTTGAAAGGAGGGTGGCAATGAAGAGACGACGGCATAGCATGGTTACTACTTGGAGTTGATACCCGGCCAGGCGTCCACCAGATGGGCGAAATGGTCTTGCATTTCTGGAAACAAGAAGAAGAAAGGAAAACAACAAAAAAAAAGTCAATAGCCATCAATCAACAGCGAACAGCGAACAGCGCGAGAGGAATGATGCCAGCTAGGCGTCAGCCAGCGAAATGGGCAAAGCGATCTTGCACATTAGGAAAGAAACCCAAAAGTCAATAGCGAACAGCACAGGAGAAATGATAGGAATGAACGAAGTGACGATTTTGGTTACTTTGTCTCTTTTCGACAAAGAACAGAGAATCAAAGAACTTTCTGCTCGTATGATTTCCAATGTTAATCCGTGATACTGTGCGAATCCATCGTAGGTCTACGTCTCCGAGTCCTTGGTAATGTGAAAGCGAGATCTATCGCAATATTCTTCGTCAGCTGAGCCTAATTGATTGATCGTAGTAATATTCAGAGAATTCTAGAGCTCCACACGGTCGCTTGCCCTTGACAGAAGATGCTCTGGAAAAGGTTATGTAACTCTCTTTTCATTTTCATTTTCGGTTCGTTATAGATCATCTGCTCGCCATCGTCTCATCCCCTTCACACGAATCACGCTCAGTAAGGCACAACCTTGATCTTCGCCCTCAACTCCTCCGGCACATCTTCCTCCTTCACTAAGCCCAGCTGCAGCATATCACCCCAGAAGAACAGCGCACGGTGCTGCGCGTAGCCCAAGTAATCGAACTCCTCGTCCTCCTCGTGCTCGCCTTCCTCAGTAGTCGTCGCAGTCTCCGTGCGCGCAAGCTCCTCATACGTCTCTGCGCGCTCACCGAGCATTTCGCGGCCAGCGTCTTCGAGCAGCGGCTCGGCGGCAGGCTCGGCGTCGCTGCCGGAGAATTCAGGCATGCCGGGGACTTTGGCTTGCACGATGCCCCAGGCGACCCACTGCGCACTGTTGGCGAGTCGCCAGAGGCGGGTCTCGTGCAGGAGGCGCGCGACTTCAGCGTCTTCGGAGGCTTTCTCTGCGGACTCGTCGGTGGTGGTTGGGGTTGAGGCGGCTGGCGTGCCGGGTTGGCGAGCGTCGAGCATGAACGAGGATATGCTCGACGTAGTACGACGGGGGCCAGCAGCTGCTTCTTCGGCGGTAGGCGGCGATTGAGGGCGCATCTTGGGTGTAGAAACATTGAATTGAGGTCTGTGGCGAATGTAAGCGCGGACGAATCGGTCCTGCTCCTCTGGGGTCGGGTAGTCTTTGGTGTTGATCGCGTAAGGTTTCTTCTCGTCGTGATAGTTGTAGCACCATTCGGTGAAGTGATTGGCGAACTCGAAACCAGGCAAGTTGGCGTTGGAGTATTCGAAGTCGATGACGACAAGCTGCTTGTGAGAGTTGGCGGGGAGCAGAAGAGGAGATTCGCTGGTGGGAACCATTCGCAGAATATTGCCGTATTGCGTATCGTTGTGTGCGAAGACCAGTTGCTCCATGACATTCTGAGCACCGCCATACTGTTCCTGGAGCCAAACACGATACTTGTTCACAGCATCGCGGAATTGAGACCATTCTACTCCACAGATGAGGCCACGACGCTTCCATGCTTCGTCGCCAGTAGGCTTAGTGCCAGACGGGACGCTCTTGACTTCGCGATCAAGCCATGAAACGACCTGTTCAACTCGAGACTCCCACTTGTCCCAGTTCAGCCATACAAAAGGTCCGTCGTTGCGCTCCTTGTCGGTAAGCTCAATACCCTCGTGCAACTCGCGCATGCGCTTTGCGATTTGTCTGCTCGTGTCGGGATTGCGCAGTTCCTCTGGAGTGAGAGCCATGGCATGGAAGTATTCTTCGAAACGTCCGTTGGCGAAAGTTCCCAGCATACGAGGACCGATACGTTTGCGCGCTAGACGCTTCAAGATAGCAAGCTCGGAGTCACGGTCAATCAGGTGTTCGACTTGCGGGCCATAGATTCTGAGCAGTAGTTTGGGTGGCGGCGGTTTGTGTGTTGGGGCTGCAGATGTCTTGCCCTCCTTTGAGACAGGACGCTCAGGAAGCTCATCAGGAGGTGTCACGACATAGACTGCATTGGTGAGAGCACCACTGAGTCTCTCCACGGTGATATTGCTGCTAAGATCCATCGGAACTCTACGCCATCCTTTGAGGCGTAGCGTGTGTGTGAGGCGAACGATCTCAAACTTGAATGATGTCCAGGCGTCAACGACATCACGGCGTGAAGGCGTGTTCTTGAGCTGCGTAGACTCATCTTCCGCTTCCGATTCCGATATACCACCCGGCTGAGCGATCGTCTTGGAATTATCAAGAACAACGTCGCAAGATGGCACCAGAACATCGCCGTCGACGTACTCTGTGTCTGACGACGCAGTAGAAAGCTTACGCTTGTGTAGCTTCTTGAGAGAGACCTTGTGCCTCAGGCCTGGCTTCTTGCTCTGAGAAACTTCAAGTGAAGCAGTGCGCTTCAAGATTTCTTCCAGCTTGCTCAAGTCGTCAGAGCTGTCAGAGTCGGATCCTCTGCGTGAAGTTCCCTCGGATGCGACATCAGCGCTGGGAGCGCCACTCCCAGCGGCATGTCTTTTCTGCTTGCGGCGTGCTCGTCTCTCCTTTTCGTTTCTGATCCAAGTAGAGACTTCGTCGATCAGGTGATCGATATGCTTCGAATGAGTATGAGACTGGTCCTCGCTCTGGGGGATAGTATCCAGTGAAGTGGTAGACTGCGAGGGGTTGATAGCAGGTCTTCCGGAGAGTCTGTGAGCACTGGGTCCCTTCACGCTCGGCTTGCGAGGGCTACGGTCGGTTTCCAAGTTGAAATCATCAGTTGGCTTTTGCCTGCCTAACACCAATGGCGAGATGGTCTCAGCGTTGGGCGCAATTGAAACGGCTAGAGGAGAAATGCGTGAGCATGGGTCCGAGACAGTAGATTCGAAGCATTTCGTGACCCGCAGGGCATTTCATTCTTTGACGAAGATGCGTCGAAGGGAGGAAGATAACACAACATACATTTAGGCTCAGCCTTTGGAGAGTAGTTCAAACCCAAGTACGAGCTCGGCGAGGCACAAGACTGCTGAGCAGTGGGATCTTGCGAGTCCTGCTTCAAGATACCAGGCCGAGGTGAGGCAGTCCTGGTAGTATTGGATGACATCTTGGCCTTGTCAGGCGGCGTATCGACCAGGTCAAGCGGGTTTTGTCGAGGGATCGCGTTTGGTATCTTTCAGGGTCGAAGAGAGATGTGGGCGTCGTTAGAGGACAATGACGCACGTGTCACGTGTGGGGTTGAATGAGTCTCAGTCTAGTGAGGCGGGAGGCAAGGCAAGACAAGACGACTATAGACAGGGCCAGAGGTCAAAAAGGGTCAAGACTATTGGGAGTGAATGGTCAATAATAATTCACGAAACAGGGCACGCAGGCAGACACGCAGCGGCAGGATCCACGTTGCCTCTCGCACATCACATGTGTCACACGAGCTGCCTCCTCCTCCAGGGCTCGCTTCTCTCTAACGTTATCTCAATAAATGTCCGTGCCTCCATGCCCACTTTCCACACTCCAGCCTGCCTGCCCCTCCAACTTGCCTGTCCTGGTTGGCGTCTTTTGGGCCCAACTTTATGCTTCACGCCGACTCAGAGATGCGGCTCTGCCCACGTGTTTGACGTGCGCCAAGATTACCGAATGTGATGTGTCAGACAAATAAATAGACACGCTTCATTCGAGGAGAATGTGTGTAGAACGCAAGTATGTTCAACGATTACAAACATTAGAAAGAAGCTGTATGCAAACTGTATGGACTATGCTATGGTATGTCGACCAAGGCCATATCCCTCCGTCGTATGTTTCGAAGCACTCGAGGAAACGAAAGTGGTATCATCGCACGCAATGTTCCTCCGTGGGAAGAAACAAGTAAGAAGCAAAGGTAAGAGAGACTGTAACAGAAGAAAACACCGGATGCTCCCATCAGTATGCAGCACACCTCCAAGAAAATAGTGTAGGCCGTTTCGGCGAGAGTCGCCATATGCGCAAACTCTCGAATACGGTGCTGTTTGTCCTCGCAATTGGACGGAGAACTTCAACACTTCACACCCTCGGATCTCTCAGACCTCCTGTACCAGCAACATCGACACGCGAGACGCGCCTGCCAGTGCGGTCGGTCCGCTCTTCGGCTACAGGACTGACGGTTTGGTCACCATAGCCTTGTCCGCTACGACCGACATTGCTCTGTCCGTCGATCTCCACAGCAGTGTTTGTGTAGCTGCCTTGGCTGTCGGCTCCGTGCATGGTCAGCCCATTTAGAGCGCTGGACTGCCTTCCCATGTATGACGGCGTGACCCCAGAGTTGTGGTATGGACCGATGCCAGGCCGTTGCGGCGAATGAGACTCGGTAGGAGGCGCAGCTTTGTCTGGCGAGGAAGAGCTGTAGCTGTAGCTTGTCGGGGAGGGCTCGGTCACGGGCTTGCGGCTTTGTGGAGGCGGCATGGCCAGAGCTGGAGGGTTGTTTGAATGTTCGATGGGGTCTAGGAAAGGGTTGCTTGCGGCTTCCTGTGGGTTGTTGGAGAGGTAGATGGAGGAGTTGGACGAAGGCGTGTGTTGATGGCGTGGTGGCGGGCCAGATGGGACTTGGTAGGCGTTGTTGTTCGAGCTTGGTGCGTATTGAGACCGACCGTTCGAGTGAGTCTGTTGGAGAATAGGAGATACGGGTGAGTCCTCAGCGTAGTCCTTCGCTGGTGGTGCAGGCGGCGCGGGCCTGAACAGACTCTCAGCCTGGCCTGCGGCTGGAGGACTGGTGAATGCTCCATACCCATCGTTCATCGCTTCTGGACTTGTGGTTGCAGAGGGTGCCGTGCCCAGTTGTCGTCTAGCAGTGAGGATTGCGCGCTGATACCTGCTTCCAGCCAGGCTGAGCTGCTCGTTGGTCTCAATCAGCGTCAGCATGGTGTCGTCGTCGGGCGGCGGCGAATCGCAGTTGATGTACACCTGCATGCTCTTCTGCGCAGCTTGGCAGCGCTCACTGAACTCTCTCACCAGCTCGTTGCCGACTAACTCCTCTGGTGGTGACTGCTGGATGAGCTGCAACAGGATCTTAGCCGTGTTGCGCGCTTCCTCAATCCGACTAGCAAGCTCATGCGCAGGAGGGAGCTGGTTGCGCTGTATAATGCGCTCGTTGTTCTGCGGGTATCCATGTCCACTTTGGTAACCACCGGGTCCTCGGCTCATCCTGGCCGGTTGGTGAAGCTTGCTCATAGAGCCCTTCTCTTTCCTCCACATTGCGATCAGGCCTTGCACGCCGTCATCGTACGCCTTGTTCACTTCCACCGAATCCAAAGTCTCGCGCAGGATCTGCTGCGTGCCGTGATCCTTGCATCCTCTCAACAGCTCTTTCACAGTCTTGACAAAGCTCTGGTCGAAGCAGCGGGTGAACGTTGGTCCAGGGTTGTCGCTCAGGATTCGCACCAGCATGATGGCATTGTACTGCACAGCTGGCTTGGTGGCATAGTCGCGACTGAGGAAGCGCTTGATTTGTTGGGCAGAGGCGGCGGCCGCGGCAGGTGAGGACTCGGCGGCCTCGACGATCACTGGAAGGTGGAGAACCTCTTCGTCGCGGTTTGCGTCGGAAGCTGATTCGCAGAACAGGCGGATGCTGCGCGCAGCATTTGCTTCTGGGGAGTCGACAGGTGCAGAGGAGGCGGCGAGGAAGTTGTTGGAGTCGCTGCCTAGGAGCTGTAGTTAGTAAATATGGTTTGGGAGCTAAATGCTCATGCAGGAGCATACTCTTGTTCCTGTTCAGGAGGCCAGTGAAGCGCTTCATGATGGGAATGAAACGAGCTGATTGTAGGAATATGGGAAGCGCAGCCGTAGCTCAGAACTTCGATTCCAAGGCGGGCGCGTAGTTGTTTGACGGGGTGATGATCTAGTACTGGAGGCAGGGCGATCAATCAATCATCAAGTCGTGGTGGAGATCAGGGTCTTGAGCTCTTGTCTGGGGTTGACGACGCCTCGGCGCCTCTCCAGCGCGTACAAAAGGCTGGGCGCGTGACGTTGCCCTTGTTTGTGCGCCACAGTCCACTCGGCTAAGACGTATACTACACTTCACTTTCTTGGCTCTTGCTGGACCAGATGCCGCGCGTGATCGTTGTTTTCCCGGCCGCGTAATGTGCTGCGCATTCGTGGGTGGTGCGGCGAATAATGCGAGTAGCCTTGATGCAGTCAAGAACCCAGACGGGTAGCGTGATTGTTGAACTGATTTGCACGGCACACAACATACTACAACGACACTATCACCTAGGCAGTTGTGTTGCCTGAGGCGTGATGTGAAGGACTGATATAATTACGCTTAGCCAAAGCTGTCGAGGCAAGTGACGGAGAGTAGCACCAGGCTTTTCAGGCATTTACTTGCTAATGGCCATATGGTGCATCGAAGCTGGAACTAGGTGGAGATCGTAGAATGAATGACCATGAGCATTCATACTGTGTATGTAAAGGCTTAGCAAAGTGAGGTGAGGTGAGGTGAGGTCGAAGCCCACATGGCAGACGCGACTGCCATCACTCTGTCAAGACGACCTTGCCGCTGATGGCGATGTGACGATCTCCAAAACACCTCACTCATCACTCTTCCTCCAACACTCCACCTCGACACCCATGCGCATTCGCACGCCTGAATTGCTGTATTCCAAAGGCTGCTATCATGTTCGCGCCACCAGCAATGGCCACTCCTCGGCCTGGGAGCTCCAGCGTCGATAGGCTAACAGAGCAGCCGTATGAACCAGAAGCCCACCACTCCGTCTGGTACGCATGCTGACATTGATCCCAGTCGCTCACCCAGCCCGACACGCATTCGCCGCCACAGGCGCTCATACACCATCTCCGCACCCCTTGGGACTCGAGTGAACGCCTTTCCCAATCCGTCGAGCCTACCACCGACGCCACCGCGCAAGAACTCCCCATCCAGCGACAAAGAAAACGTGCCGCCTCCGCGCTGCACTTCCTCCAACTCTGCACCACTTCTCAGCAGCAAATCCAAAGGCAAGGTCCCTGGATCGCCAAAGCGTCCACGCATCTTCCACACCACCTCCATCTTCAACGACCGCTTCTTGGACCTGCCACCGCTGCCGGAGTCCTGGACAACAGAGCATGACCGAGCGATCTGCTGGCTGGACTCGAAGAACTTCTCTCATCCCACCATTGTCGCCAAGATGCGTCGAGTGTACCCGGAGTTGAGGGGCACGTTGACACCCTTGATGATCGACAAGCGACTGCGCATCCTCGACCAAAATGTCGAGCTGGACTACTGGCGTATCAACCACCGTGCTTATTCATCAACTCCGAAAGCCGATGAAGCGGTTCATGCCATGAAGGAGGAGAATACGCCGGCGAAGGCGTCCAAGGGATCCCGGCTGATGGATGCTGTCATGGGAAGAAGACCGGAGCCACGTGCTGCGGCTAGAGGCCTAGGTATGGGCTTCCGCAGCGTTTTCGACCGGCTTTGAGGTGAAGTAAGACATGATGATGATGAAGAAAAGTAATGTCTAATGGTGGTGGACCGGAGTGATGTGCACTCGCGAGCTTCTTTGAGCTGGGCAGACTATAATGGAGAATATTAATGTACTTTACCTGATCATGCGATAGGCAGTATGGTCTGAGGTGGCTGCAGATAGCAAGAATTCGATGTGCATCTCCTTATCACTAAAGTCGTTTGTCCGTTCATTTGGCAAAACCTGGTCTGTTTCGGATAGAGTATAGGGAGGAACGCAGATCCTTCCAGTCGTTCACCCACGTGAGCAGAAACCCCAATAATGGAGCATCGCATTCAACCCACGCAAGTGATTGAGATCTCGCCAGTGACTTCGTATAGTCCAGTCAGGCCCATGCCGTCAGCTACAACCGATCAGGAAGTAGACGCGATTGCTCGAACTCGTGACCTTTCTCTCAACAGGTGTGGTGTGCGACTCACGTGTCCAGACTTAACGGCGTGTCAACGGCGTGTTGACCAGGTGTTCGGGTCTGCTTGCGTGTCCCGCCTGTGCCGCAGGGCCAGCCATTAGCTTCCGTAACAATGTATCCAATTGTACCTTGTCACACGAGTCACAGTCTGGCTCTCCTGGGACCAATGTATCTAGTGGCTGTGCCGCGCTGTGCAGCCGTTAGCGTATCGACGTTTCGCCCAATTATAGCGGACGAGTACAGTGCTGGACTTCATGTATGGTTTCTCGATGGTAGAGATGACCAAATACTGTTAGATAGGATGATAGATCAGAGACATGGATTGGGAGTTTATGGGGTCCTATCGCTCTCAACAACCTGAAATAAAGTTGTGCTTGCTTGTACGGATCCATGTACGTCCTGGAACACACGGCACTTGACCCCCCGGCTGCGCGCTTCGTGTGAATGGAACGAGCGCCTCTCTAATCGCATTCGCACCATACCAAAGCGTTTCCCACAAATATCTGGTAAGTAGAATCATGTTCCATCCCACTAGAATAGTCGCGCAGGCAATTGTGCTCGTCTGTGGTTGATGAGAGGCGACAATGTGTCAAGAAGCTCTAACCCTGGTAACCCCAACGGATTGGTACATCTATGCCAACACAAACCGAGCTGCGCGGTTGATCCAAAACGATCCAATTCTCACATCTGAGAGATGATCTTCTAGCAGCCATCTTTTTGAGTGATAACACGCAATGTCATCGTACAATCATCAGAAACCCTTCGATGGCGCGTTCTCCTCGTCGCCGTTCAGCGATTAAGCCCACATACCCTCTACCGCTGTCTCCATATGAGAGAGAGAGAGGACGAGAACGAGAAAGATTGAAGAGCCACAAGAAATGCAATTAGTTAGTGTGCGAGATCCGGACGAGCATTACGGCCATGGACGCATGCATCAAGAGAGACCGCCGGCGAATGGACGGAAGTGGCACTGGGGTTGGGTTCTGCACAAAAAGCAAAAGCTGGCGTATATCTCTCGTGACAGTCTCCCAGGCGATGAATTCGCTCCAACGTGCATGCAGGCTCTGCATGCAAGACAGACCCAGCAAAAAGAAAAGGAACAGCTGCTCTGATGAGCTT
>LJJI01000108.1:0-109846 GCA_001553865.1 Cladosporium sp. BSL10
AATCCCGCCTGTTGTATGTCTTTCGATCTTGTTTTTTTTTTTCTTTTGGCTTCCTATCGGACGTCTCAAGGGTTCAAAACTGCTGTAAGGAACAGCAAGGTAGAAGGAAATTGCTTCATATGAGTAGTGCTATGTGAGAGTTCATAATACAATCTTGATTTGAACACAGCCCTCAGCGACAAAATTTTTTCCCTCGTTCAGACCTTCTCGTCACGAGAACCTCCACGGTGAATACCGCTAGCATCATGAACAACGTGAGCGGCGTTGTCGATAGCCTCTGGTCCAGCAGCTTCCTGAAGGTCCGCGTCCTTGGCTAAGGGAATGCTGTCAGCTTATTCCTCTTCTCTGTTTCCAAATATGCACTCACCAGCCGACATCGATCTTCCCTTGTATTCAGGTCCGAGGAAAGTCAAAAGGATCACATAGGCGAATGTGCATCCCATGAATATGGCGATAACAGTTCCATACTCGTATCGTTCGACGGTCTTGCCGTCTTTCTCGACTGGTGGAAGAGGGAAGCGTTCTCCAATCCGAGATTCGATGGTGGAGCTTGCGGATGAGACTAGGTTTCCGAGCTGGTAGGACGTTCCGACCACGAATGTCCTGAAGCTGCCAGGACTCAGTTCCATGAGATGGATAGGGATCACACCCCATGCTCTACGACATGATTAGCGAACCCTGCTATTGTGCAAATGCTGAAGATTTTCCTTTGCTTAAAGCAAAGCGTAAGTAAAGATCTGAACATACTGTGAGAATGTTAGCATATAGATCATTATCGTGGTCGACTCCTGTGGTACGTACCCCTTGAACCATAGCTTGCTCAAAGAAAGCTGGCGCAATAACATGTTCGTTGCCAATGAAACCATACGGGTAGATCAATGCGCCCCCGACAATGCTGGCGAAGATGATGCTGAAACGACGCCCGAACATCTGCGAAAGATATCCAATGACGGTACCTCCTGTCATTGCGCCAAGGTTCGCAACAACTTGTGTTACCGTGACAGCGTTGGCCGAGAAGCCAAATTGGTTGGTCAACATCGTTGGATACAGATCCTGGCTTCCGTGCGACCTTTCTCACTGGTTAGCAGGTGATCGCCCAATGCGGATGTGGAACGTCTTACATGAAGTTCATGCCAGCCATGAGCAGGACAAGGTAGATCAAAAGAAGCCAGTGTCGCTTGAGAGCAACCTTGCCCTCCTTGATGAAAGTCTTGCCAACGTTGTCTCCAGCCGCACGAACGCGTTCGCGCTCGATGTAAGCGTCAGTCTCAGGCAAGCACAGACGGAATGCAATGATAAGTACTGGTGGGCAAGCTCCGAACCAGTAAAGCGGGCGCCATGACTTTTTTTTGAGAATACAGGTCAGTTTATCGCAGCTTTCATTGGGCGTGATAAAAATGCAGGCACATTTCTTTGCAGCTTCAGAACTTGCGAAGTGACACAAGATTTGTAGGGAAATAACATAGGTAAATGGTAAGAGTGGAACATACTGCAAACAACGTTAGTATGCTGATGACAATAGTCAGGTTGTTTCACAAAATTTCGTACCATGCGGCGTTGTGTTGACAAGAGCGCGTGCAAAGACAGTCGCGAGCAGGTACCCGAACGCATATCCCTGCTGTAGCATTCCCGATACGATGCCGCGGGCCCTTTCTGGACAATCTTCCAAAGCTGTGGCTGCTGCATTACCGTATAAGCCGCCCATGGCGATACCGAACAGTGCACGGACTGCGAGGAATTCCTTATACGTGTTGCAGAACCCGGTACCGAGCTCCAGTACGATGAAAAGAATGTTGTTGACCACAAATGGCCATTTTCGTCCGTATCGATCGGCGGCTATTCCAAATAAAATCGCGCCAACGGAGCGGAACATGAGCACAAGTGTGATGCCCCATGTAATGTCAGTCTTAGATTTGTCGAATGTCTCTGCCAGATCTGTGACTGTCAATGAGACGGTGAAGAAGTCCTATGTAGCGTTTGCGTTAGATGGTGGCGTATTGCGTAGGCATACTGGTAGGAAGCGACACTCACTACGCTTCAGTTAGCAAATGTCCTTGTCAACGTATCCGGTGTTGTAGCACCACTCACCAAAAGCATCCCATGTCCAAGCGATAAAAGCAACAAGGAAGTTCAGCCACTGCTTTGTGTTGAGTAACCTCAATACTGTGATTGGGTTCTCCACTTTGTCCATAGGCGGCTTCAGCGTGCTGAACCTAGTGGCCAGGTACCGACCAACACCCATCTTTTGTGGCGTCTCGCCAGTCGCTGGAAGTTGTGCATCGACGCGCTGATCTTCATTGTACTCCGGTGACAAGTCGCGTTTACCGTCCGACATCATGCCTGTATCACAGCATTGTCAGTAAACGAGCTGCAATTCGGCTCAAACCTGAGCCAAGCTCAACCAAGCAACGCCCAGTCTCTTGCCTCGACCAAGCGAACGAACCTTATTCCTGTATGTCGCAGATCGAGTCTGGGCAAGTAAATTGTAATGCTCAGAGTCAGACAGAGAATCTGTGCTGTACAAAAAGCACAAGACGAACACAGAGCTCCCCACTTTCGTGACCGGGCGAGCACGTCGTTATGAAGTAGTCATTTGCCAAGGGGCGAGCCAACCGATCTACCCTTGATAAGCAAATCGAAGCTCTGCTTGCAATGCTCGGCAACTTCCCCGCCGTTGATGATCACGCATGCGCTCCATGCGGCGTCCCCACTCCACCGCGTGGGAACCAATAAGCCACCGATACACAAGTCACCATCTGTTTTGCGACGAGTAGGATTCCTGGTCGCCTCCACCTTGCTCTCTAGCGTTCGGGCTCACATTGTTCCAACGCATCTTCTTCGGTAGTCTTGTTCCTTCGTGGCTTGATGGTCAAGAAGCTTAGAAGACCTTTACGACTGGGCACGGGGAATGCAGACGCGTCTGTGCCGCCACATGTGAACCTAGCGAGAGTTTGAGACACAGATCTCAAATTCATACACATTTAAGCCTTAGCCGTTGTCGACAACAAAGTGTTCACGCCCGTAATCTTCCGGACGTTGATGTGGGCGCTCGTTAAGATGCATGTTGCGAGGCTCACCGCGTTTGAGCTTCCACCGCCTCCGGCGCTCTCAATGTGGGCCTTGATGCCATCCATCGTCGCAGATTTCTCCGCTACTGGGGCCCCACGGGACTTCACGGTCTGTGCTTCGATCGGTCCCGACAACGATTGTGCCATTCCTCCTTGGAAGTAAAGAAGATGTATGCCGACCAAATAACAGGCAGCAAACCATCAGCATTATGCGATCTCGTTGGACATGACAGAGTACTCATGTGACTACCGTTTTTAACAAGCACACAAGGTCATACATGCATATGCAGTATTACCGTTCGGCCAAAATGGACCCTAACAAAACACAGGATGCGGAATTAGAACGCTGTTTCCTTGCGGCAGACTAAAGTGCCTGCAGACATGAGATCGAATCGCAACCACGTCACTCTCGGAAGGTTAGGACAGTCGACTTGACGACCTGGATCTTCTACCAGGAGCTCTCATTCGAAAGATGACCGACCCCTCTTGAGCCTTTTGGCTCCAAAAATGACCCGCCCCTCATCCGGTATTATGGGACAGGGAAGTTTGCGCTTCACACACCTGAGGTCACTGGCTGGGACCATCAACTGGATCCCAGCGTCGAAATGGGCTTTTGCGTCCTCCTTTCCGTGAGCACCGTGGGAACACGCAGAAAAGCAGCCACTCCGGGGGAGCTGCCACACCAGCTGTTTTCTGGTATCGATGTGGTATTCGTCACACTAGAAGCATTTTTTCAGTTTCGCACGCAGGACATGGATGCTCGCGACTAAATGTTTCTGATCGCGCTGGAATCGTGAGCAGATCGGCACTGTCGAAGTCATGACATCGCCTAGGCCGTCGCAGAAGAACACTGGAACCTCGCGAGCGAGAGGAAGCCAGGTTGGGGTACTGTTGTTCAAGCCAGCTTTGGAGATCTCCATCTGAAGCCTTGCAGGAGATATCAGCGTGTCTGTGAGCTGAATCAGGTCCCAGCCTAATAAGAGAGACGTGATCAGGCTCGAGGAAGGAGGTTGTAGTTGGTCGAGTTGCGTGCGGTGGCTCATTGCAGCAAAGATTTGCGTGACCAGATGCTTGATGGCAATAGGTTTACCATCATCCGCAGAGGTTTGTAGTGTGGTGTTCGCCCTCTGATAGTCATCCAGAACCTGCAATGCCGCTAGCCCACTATTCCAATCTGGTCTAGCATGGAGTGCCGCACTATCGGATGCACTTAGATCTCTCCACGAACGCTCTCCGTACGCCTTAAGAAGGACCAATTCAAGGATAAGGCTTAGCTGAGGCACTAGCCAGGCAGTCTCCTGAGCGCAAGCAGTTTCGTATAGTATCACTGGCTTTTCGAATGTTCCGTGTATGATTTGATCGTAAGTCGGCTTCGCGGTGGAAACACCCTGTTTGCCTTCTCTTCGAGAAAATTTGAAGGGTAAGGAAATGCCACTGCCTGCAAATCCGGCTTGTGCTGTAAACCCATCCCAGGCGAAACTCCAGCTGTCCTTTTCCCTCTGCGCATGGGAAGTCGTCATGCTTAAGTACTGTTGCGAACGACTCTCGGTGCCCAAGTTCACCTGCACATTGGGTGTGTAACCAAGCATCATCCTCATATTATCTAGATCGGCTTTATTAAGATGAGGCCAGGCATGATCTACCGGTGGAGTCATCACGCAGTCAGAGGCTGTGTAATGCCATTTCAGGATACCATGAGCATCATCTCTCTGGGTTGAGCATAGAATGCTGTGGACGCCCGTGTAGAAAATGCTTTCGGTGGAAGCAGATCCTGGAAGAGCAGTACCGTACAACATACCAGTCAGTTCAAGCATCAGTGGTAGAGGCAGCTCAAGTCCTCTATCGCTATCGCTAACCTAAAATCCTCCGACGATGACCGAAATTCCCAGTAAAGAGTGCCAGCATGAAGTGAGTCGATCCGCCTCGACTTCGCGGAGCGCTTGAAGCGAGATGCATAGGCTCTCGTCTTTCCATGACAAATTAGCAGACGATGAGCTCAAGCGATCATTTCTTGGTGGCCGGAAAGTCGCAGCTAGCCATGTAAGCGTCTGTATCACAGTTACAGCGTCACCAAAGTCCATGTGTCTGACAACGACGTCGGCAAGCTCCACGGCGTCGCCAGGATCATTTAGACGAATGTCCAGATGCTCGGAGGTAGAAGTGCCATGCTCAAGAGCTTCGCAGGTAGCTCGTAATACTGACATACCAACTTCGCCCCAAGTCCGGCGTATCCATTCGCTGCAAGTGGTTGCGCATGCACTGAAGGCATTCCCGGTGATCGTTAAGAACGTACCCAAACTTGGTACTCCTTCAAGGTCAGTATTCACACAGGATTTCAACTTCCATTCTAGGGTGCAATTAAGAATGCCACCACCCTCACTGAACTTTTGCCTCACCGAGGAATCCATGTTATCTCTGGTCGCCTCTCGTGCTGCAGCTGAGCTTGGGAGGTCATAGAATTCGATTCTCGGTGTCAGTGGCGTGGTTGGTCCCACTGGAGGCGACTTAAGCGACTCGGGCGAGTACCTGACTCGCTTGAGATACTCCAGATCATCGAATCGATCTGGAGATTCGGAGCGCGCATGGCTCCGTTCGGGTCGTTTGGCACGCCATCTGCGTATCCAGGCCTTCAAAAACATGGCAACGCTCACGGTGAGGGGGAGAAATGGTCCGCCGATCTTGAAATCAATCCAGTCTACAGAGGTGATGTTTAGATCGGCATCCTTTGCAGCTTGGGCGAGAAATCGAGCTAGTCGTGTAATCTCGTCTGTCCGAAGCCCACGTTTTGCGAAGACGAATTCAAGAGTGAGCACCCCTGGGGCACAGGGACGTTCAGTGAACGCTGTCGGTACGGCCCTCGCTAACGGGGCTAAACATATGTGCCGAACACTGAGACCCATGCTATGGTTGAGCAAGGGTGGGATGTGGTAGCTTTGACGCCTGCTACGCATGTCACGCATGATTCGATCGTGCAGACGCGATGTATCAAATGATCGTTGCGTGGAACCTGCTGTCTCGCTGTGTAGATCCTTCAAAGAGTGTATTAAAGCTCTGGTAAATGACTATGGCCCTTGTTGGCGCGTGAGATCGTAGGATGCGGTGAGTGTTTCAAATAGTCGCTCCGTATTTCTGTGATTGTTGCTGATGTCACTGACCGCGAAGGAAGAGTCCATGATGGTGAGTCCGTCGGCATCTGCGTGCTGCAAGTGCGTTTCCACATTGTTCCAACGGCAGATAGGCTCATACGTTACTCCCATGTTTCCGAGAGAGGTTCGAGAATCTCGTGTACTAACGTCCTTGTCAGAGAAAGCAGGAGTTCACTGGCGAGCCGACACGCACCCTGTGGCACAGAACCGCTCGATACCATTCTCCTCTCGAACAAAACCATGTCCGCTGTAGTAGACAATCACCAGGGTCGTTGTGTGCGGTCCGTCATGGTCCGAGGTGAATTTCGCAGTTGCAAGGTTCAATCGCGTATCAGGCTTTCTATTTGTACAGTCTAAGATGACCCTGTGAGTAGTGAAGCCATATTTGTCGCGAAAAACGCTTTCAAGTTCAGTGGTCTGCAAGTATAGGATCAGTACGTCAGCATAACAAGCCGAAGGTCAAACCGCATACTTCTTCGGCACATTTAAGATCGTGGACCAACCATTCCGCCCAGTGCACCATTAGTACAGCGACTGACTGATAGTAATTGGGCAAATTTAACTCCCTCATTGCCACGTCGTTCCACTGTTTTCGCTGTTTATAATTGGTCTGATGCGCAGGAGCAGAGTCATCAGCTCGGTCGTGGGAGAAGACCTTGTTGGGATTCATGTTGCACTGTGCTAGTGACCTTGGTTGGTAGAGGCTAACGAGAAGTGATGTAAATATACTCCCACTGACAAAGTAGCTCGATTGCGAAGTATGCGCCGTCGAACAGTGCTTGTTTTCGCCGTATGTTCGTCAGACTGGAGGAGTCACTGAGATGTGCCGTTGCAGCAATTCAGCCTCGCCGGGCGCGACACTGCTCTATATGTCACATGCCACACAATCAAAGAGGTAAGCCAGTGTTCTGCATGATCGAGGTTACGTGTGCGCGCTCAATTTGGTCATTGCACATCCCATTGTCAGCTCGGCGTCAGGTGTTGGCTTGTAAAACAGCTTGATTAGTGGAAGAATCGGATCGAGGGGAGGGTGGTGGGCGCATGTGCATGGCACAGCTAAGCTGCAAGGTGCCTCAATCGTGAATGCCACCGGTCAGGCTGCATACTGTAAGCATCTCTCACCGGTGTAAGTGCACCCTTTGTTGAGATTTGTGCGTTGAGGAGGTGGCTTGCATGGTGCATAATGGAGAGCCTCTGCCACGCTGGGTTCGGGAGTCTGTATGCGTTAGCTCTGCTTCCTTGGACTCAAGCAGGTGATGGTTCCCTAAGGATGAAGGGCGATTGACAATTGCAATTGCTGTGTTTATATGTGTTCAAAGTGTTATTACCTACGGCATTGAGGTAGGGCGATAGCGAGGTGTCTAATAGACACCTTACTTACCTTAGGAGGTAGATAGCTAATTAATAATCTTTTCACCCTATTATCTCATCTACTATACCTCCCTAAGGCCCACAATACCCTATACCATTGACCAATATGCTTATTTGTTTAGGCACGCAACTCACCTAGGGGCGGCGAAGAGTAGTCAGCCGGCGGATACTATACTATCCACGCTTTTGCTAGAATGCGAATTGCAATCGCTATGTCGATCACATTCATATTATATTGACGATACCCACTAATGTCCTAAGTCCTGTTTAGACCTGCTAACAAGGACCGTCATTCTCAGAAGTTCCGACTAAACGCAACAGGGACCTGCACACTATTCGAGACCAGCGCCGGAATCATTACATGCTGTGACTTGACACTTTCGTGATCGGAGTCTTGGCGGATCGGGCTAAAGACGAAGTCACCTTTCTCGACATCCTTGACAACAGGCTTGTTCTTCTTTGCTTTGAACCACCGCAAGGTAAAGTACGCAGCAGTCGCAAGGAGAGGAAGAACAATAAAAGGTAAGCCAATGCAGAGGAGTAGCTGCACGAGGGTGTGGGAGTCTATCGCCGGCGCAGTGTTAGCGCCGTAAGACATTGTGGCTGTTGGGTTGGTGCTGTGTTATTTTTGTTTTATTTTGTTCTGAGAGACAGTTCCTGGCTGTCTGTGTGAAGCTCCTTTGCCTGCAAAGGTTGATGGGTTGTTAGTGAAGACGACGCCATCAGCGAAGATAACGTTTTGAGAGGGAGGTTGTGAGCTTGGAGAGCGGAGGGCGAAGAAAGACCATTGTTCGGGCGTGAAAGGGTCGTAAGCGAGGGCAAGTTTCTTTTCCGAGAACAACGCGTGCTCAACGTAAGCTGCTATGCAACAACGGACTACGCGATATGGTAGACAAGCGTCTGAATAATTCCAGGTTCAGGTTTGAACGGTGAATGTGGCCAGGGAAGAGTCCATTCACTTTAGCGGTTAGAGTATCCGTGGCCTGGGGGATGCTCGACATCACCCCAAACCCCGAGTCAACAAAAGTAGATGGCGCGCCCATTCATTCACTTTCACAATCCACTCTCGGACACCCCAGAGCTCTAGGCGCACTCAAAATTGGCACCTTTGGCCAGATCGTAGACCCGAGACATTTCTACGCCCACGATCGACAAACCCACCATGGCCACAAGTCTCAACGGCGAATCTGGCACTCATTCTCACATGGCTGAAAGCGTGCCGAGCGAGGCCGTCATAAACTTGGCGACGAAGTCCCACGGAGACAGTGCTCATATCTTCAGGTTCTTTGAACTGCCACGTGAGCTGCGCGACAAGATCTATGAGCAGCCAGTCCTTATGGAGCACTGGCATATATTCTCGCTCATGCTAAATCACCACGACCGCTATACTCAGGGAGAGAAGCTGAGCACATCTTTGCTCTTGGTCAATCACCAGTTCAGAGACGAGTATACCGAGAGGTGCTGGGATCAACCAACACTCTGCCTGAGGGATTACCTCGACTTTTCCGACAACATCGGCGTATTGAACTTACTCGATGAGCTAAGGTCTTGGGCACTTTCCATTTGTATAGTCGATTCTTCTGCGCATCTCACAGCGCCACGCAGGCTCGAACCCTACCTTGGAAACTGCGCCCGTTGGTACCATGATCTTCGCGCTGTGAACATCATACTGTACCTCAATTACCAGAGTGATGTGGAAGACTGTGCCCCTTACGTCTTCGATCACATGCAAAGTACAATTGCGGACATCGCTTCATTCAGTAAAGTCGCCAAGTTGGAGATTTACATGACCAAGCCAGCCCGGCGCCACAAAAGAGCAAGTTGGTCCCGAAGACTGCTTGCACGATGGCGCCGTGATGAACCCGCGGCCACCATACTATTGAGACTGGCACCCGCATCTGAAGGTAGTGAATGGGAGGACTTCGAAGGGTTTGACCTCGAGGTTGACTGCTCTACTTATTCTTCTCTTCCTTCTTCTTCTTCTTGTTCTGATTCTTGGCCAGACGATAAAGACGACGCCGGTGATGACCAAAGGAACGAAATTGACGATGATCAGAACGGCGATGATGGGGACGGTGAGAAACTTTGTTTGGAGGAAGAGCTACTCGACCAGAAAGGTTATGGAAGCGCCGAAGAGAGCGACCACGATGTTGGAGATGGCATTAATTCAGTTGGCATTGACTCGGAAGAAGATGCTGGTCGAGTCGGGGGAGATGAGCACCTCTACAGCAATCACGCAAACAACACCTCAAGTCACCTCGACTTGTTCAAGTCGCCAGGCGGGATTCCCGATTCCATCTATGGCCAAACCGGAACGCTCCAGAATCGAAACAGCACCCTTTGCGCATTCCAAAAGATCATGAACGGCGTGAATACAGACGACCATGATGATGACGAAGACCACAATCTTTACTTACGTTGGTACAGGGCGCATGATACGGAAGCCTTGATCGTCGACACTACCGCTCAGACTTTGACATCCCGCCCGCCGCCGCAAGACTACACGCGTGAGCTCGGGTTGCTGCGAATTATCTATCTCGAATTGCTTGCGATATTGGTCTTCGTCCTGGTCTGTGGAGCCTTGGACATGATCCTTTCTTCGCGTTAGACGCCATTTGGAAGGCAGCGAGTAGTATACATCAATAGATGAGAAACACGGAGTACAAGGAGCTGCCAAGCATTTGAGGTTGGTACTAGACTTTTTAAATCCACAATTACCCACGAGTACATGAGAATGTAGGTCAAGAAGGAAGAATGATAGTTGCGAATTTGACTTCGTCATCCCCGTGGCGAACCAAGAACCGCTAGCAAGCTATCGGTAAGTGAAGGCAGTTGAAAGCTTCACTCACTGAACGAGAGAAGCTCTGTCACGTGCATTCGCCGAGCCGCGCCTTCCACAAATAGAAGTTGCGACCAATTTTGCTCAACTGCAATCACCTGCCATCCATCAGTACTTCTCCGCCGATTGAACATCCCACTGGAATTGCACTCGGATACAACAGCACACCAGCACACCTGCACACGCTCGTATTCAGACTCGGGCCGTCGCAACAATCCTCCACTCAATCTAGCAGCGGTCACGCTCACAGGTGAGCTGACACTTGTGCTCCGAGGGCGCGCCGCGACATATTGACGCCAACAGAAAGTTTGCAGCATACCGCGACGGCACCATGGCCCAGAATCCCACAGTTCAAGCAAGCACTCAAAAGGCGGCCGAGGCCAACTCGAAGGACCTCTATTCTGCCATGTCTTCTTCCACAGACACCACCGCGACTCATGGGGCTCGCTACTTCGACTTCTTTGCTCTTCCTCGGGAACTTCGCGACATGATTTACGATCAGTTCCAGAGACTCCACCCCGACACCCCAAGATTCCGAGAGGCTGGCCAGCCTGAACTCATGATGTCTCAACCGGTCAGGACCAAGCCGATCACTCCTCTGCTGTTGGTGAGCAAACGTATCAGCTCGGAATACCAAGACGATTGTGGGAAGCGGTCTGGAGTGATTGTCTCGACTTACATGGATCACCTATTCCTAGGATCTGAGTTCGAAGAAATAATACAACCATGGGACGCCGATTCCTTCATACATATGCATATCGGCGACTGGATGAACCGTCATCGGTGGATTGATCCGCAGTGGACTCTGAGCCCCCTAAAGGATTGGCTTGCACACTGGGACTCTCGAATGCCAAGCTTGGATAGCATTACTGTCAGCATCTACCTGAACTTGAAAGGCTTAGACTTAGCTGTGGAACGGAAGAATCTCGAAGATACTCTGCGGGATTTCGTCTCTGTTCCGAAACTAAAGGAGCTTAAAGTGGTCACGATGGATGATGCCAACTACTGGCATGTATGCAAGCGCGGCTCGAACTCGAAGAGGCTTTTGGTACATTGGACACCTAGCGGTGCTCGCGAACCAACACTGATTGATTGTCCACAATCATACGCAGAGACCTGCTGCTGCGAATATCTCGATCCCTATTCCGGTGATTCTGATGATCCAAGCAGTCACTCCGGCGATGGCAATGACAGCGAGGAGAGCGATGGTGACTTCGAAAGCGATGACGAGAGAAGCGGAGGTGGAAACGGCTCTCATGTCGATGCGGACAACGGAGATGATGAGAATGCAGAGCATGCGGACCAGGACTCCAGCGAGGATTCCGATGAAACGGGTTCGAGTGACGACGATACAACGCGTGGTTAGCAAACCATCCAAGCTCCCAGCTACTTCGACTCCTTCGGTCTGCCGTCTGAAGTTTGAGCCATGATTTACGATCAGCCTGAAATCCTCGATCAGGACATCCAGCTCGACCATTACGACGACCTGAGGAACTGGCATTACCTTTCCAGTCGAATGGTCGTCACCAAGCCACGCACATCTGTCCTCATGGTTAATAGTACATTCAGCTCTGAGTACAACGAGAGACGCGGAGGGCGACCTGGGCTGTCCATCTCAGTGAAGTTGGGTCGTTTCCAGAGGCGAAAACCTAGTCTAGGGAATATCACGCGAGAGAATGCTCGAGGCTAGTGTCATGTCGGTCTCATAGAATGTATCTGTATAGCTGTAAACAACACAAATCGAAGACAAAAACGCTAATTCATGATGCGGACCCCCCTGTCTCGCCTACTTCTTATGCCTTGGGTATCATCCGCTTTTGTTCTCTCGCTAACCCTCGTTCATCCGTTCAATTGCCACCTCGCAAAGATCAAGACCGGTATGAATCCGATTATCCTGTTGAGCTACGAGTCCGATTGTGTGATCAAAGCATGCAAGAGCCTGGATGCTCTGGTGCAAGCAGAGTGCAATTAATAGTCGACCATTGCCTTCTTCCTGTCGTTCCGAGGTCTCTTCGCTGGCATATGCAGCCACTCGTCCTTTCTTTCACTTGTCGCATAGCTGACTGAGATCTCCGCTTACTTTGCCCAACCCAAATGTGCTTATGGTACAGGTCCAAATGGATTCGGGCGAGACGTGGGAGTGGAAGTTTAATCTTTCTGGCGCAAGATTTCTTCGTAGAGATATTCGTTAGTTTTGTTTGCTCCTAGAACGTGATCGCCTCGAGATTTTCTCAATAGAGGCCCGTATCCGTCGTTGACGAGATCGAGTTGAAGAGGAAAAGGCTTTGCGCACCTGTGAGGAACTCCTCGCTGTAAAGAAGTGTTAGCCGGTTGCTCTCTGGAAAGAAGAAAGACGCAGCGACTGCTGTGCTTTGGGAAACTTACAAGCTCAATGTAATGTATCCGTCCCGATCCTCGTCGTACCGCTTGAAGACATCTGTCATGCGCTTCAAACTAATGCAGGCCTGTACAAACAAGTCGAAGCTCAATCCCTTCTCCCTGTGACCCTCATCGCCTCGTCCTCTTGAGGTCTTGGCGTAGGTGTTGAACAGCAGCTGCACGAACTGCGGGCTCAAGCGGTATCCGAAAGCCACTAGCGCGTCCGTGAATTCCTGCAGACTGATGTTCCCGCTCCTGTCTGTGTCGAAGCGATCGAAAAGCCCACGCCATGCTGCAAGGAAACCCCAAAGACCGCAGAACTCCTCGAAGTTGACCGTGCCGCTGCGGTCTGTGTCGAACATGCGAATCATCATCTTGACAGTGTGAGGGTCGAAAGCTGTGTAGTCTCCGTTGACAAGAGCGCGACGAAGCTCGTTCTCGGTGAGCTGGCCTGATCGGTCCTTGTCGACCTGCAAGAAGAGCGACCAAAGACCATCTCGATCATTCTGGTCTCGAGGTGGCGGGCCTACAGTGGGAGGGCGCTGTTGTTGAGGAATTGGTGGGCGATTGTGGGAACCGGAAGGAGGAGGGCCTTGGCCATAGTTCGCAGGAGGAGGCGGCGAGGTGAATGATGGACGCTGCTGTTGAGGAGGTGGAGCCTGGGAGTAAGGCTGCTGCTGTTGGCTGCTGTAGCGAGCAGGCGGCGGCTGTGGATTGGCGTTGTAATTTGTGTTGTAGCGAGTCTGCTGGTCCCAATTCTGCGATTGCGGCGGCGCAGGACTCGAGGATCCGTATGAGCCTGGTATAGGGCCGGGCGACTGGAAGCCTTGGCTAGGCGGAGGCCTGCTGTTGTAGCGGTCGTCGGGGCGCACGTTCTGCGCCTGCTGCGGTGGTGGAGGCATGGGTTTGTTGTACTGAGCTCCTGGAGGTGGGCGGTTGCTGTTCATGAGTTGGGCAGCCTGCTCGGGTTCGGCGTGTCTGGAGGGCGAGTATCGAGTCAGCCTTTCGTCGCGCGGCCAGTGGACGTGCGGGTGACGCGCCATGGATTGGTAAGGCGCGCACGTGAGAGCTTGAAGGCAGGTGAAAGTGAAGAGAAGGAGGAGGGCAAGACGTACGCTGGCAGAGCATCGGGGTTGTATCGCTGGTTGTAGGCCATGATTGAGGGCTCTCCGATCGGAGTCGCCTGCGCTAAGGGAATCTACGAGGTTCCCTTCCCTGTCGTGCCGAATGTTCTCCAGAAGCGCGTCCGCTAGTGAGTGCTGACTACGCAAGAATACGGGCTGGGTGGTGGTAAGGTATACGTCAAGACAAAAGTTTGCGAATGACGAGGTGGAGGTGGGATGTGCTGGAGAGATTTGTCGTGGGCAGGGTAGCTGGTCGGCGCGCGCGTTGCAGCTGGGAAGAGGGCTGGCTGTACAGGAGTTTTCCGCCGGTGAAGATGTGATGACTGCAAGGAGAGAGTTTGCTGCCCGATTTCGTGACTCTCACGGCGAACAATGACAATAAAAATCAGGCAACTTGTTCGCAAGCGTATACAGCGTATTCAAGGCTTACAAGGTGTTGCGATGACGCAGTGCGATGAGGGGGGGGGGACCTCTTCAACTGACAGGCGAGAAATCGAGGGCCCAGACGCTAACAACCACCTAGTCGCCGCTACTATCTTGGGAACCCGCCACCCACCGGGCAGAGCGGCGCCGACTTCATCTCTTCCGCCGGGCATCAACCTTGCTCTTCTTGGGCATCTCGAAGACTTTTCTGTCCTTCTACCGCAACGCTTTGGGCATCAGCCGATGACCGGTGCTGGTGCCGATGCCGACGATGCTGTCGCTCTGAAAGACTCGACCGACTCGATGCACCTCGCTGTCCCTTACTTAAGACGGCATGACATTTGCTCGTTACAATATCTCTACCTATTGGTGACATGGTCTGGAAAGCGCGCACATAACACAAGCCCACCGATCGCAAGTAATCTTCATCAAGCATGCGTGAGTCTGAGCCATGTGTGGTTTACGGTTTCTGGGTACCGGGGAACCTGGCCACTCGAGTCCTCCTCAAACGTGCATCCCAAACCTGATGCCACGAGATGAAGAAGTAGCTCTTCGTCTTGGCGCGCTTTCACCACTCCCGAAGGCTTGATCGCGGGCTCGTTCGAAACGTGTGAATCCTTTCTCGAAAGACTCCCCATCGCAGTTTCCTCTTCCCTCAAATCTCTGAGGATCACCTCTAGCGCTGCCCACGTATCGTACGTCTTGAACGACTGCCCGTATTGAGCACACTGCGAGATCAAATTTGCTCGGTTCGTCCTCGCAATCCACTTGGACAGCTCCACTCTGCTTGCAATCGATTGTTCGTGCAACTCCTCGGAAGGTATCAGAACGGCTTTGAGGTGCAGTCCGCCGAGTTTCGCCACATCCAGAGAATGGACCAGCAAACACTCCGCGTCTCCTTCGTAATTCTCGAGGCGCTCTCGGTGCTCCGAGATCACATCCATTGGTAGCTTCGAATGGGTCTCGGCCATAGTCTGGAGACATTTGTTCATCCTGTCGTATGTTGTCTGCGTTTCGTTGAGAGTATACATGGCGTCGACATCAAGGTAATATCCATCGTTGCAGGTGGTGGTCTTGCCACCTCCGCAAGGCATGGCGATGACATATCGAAGTCCAGTAGCCATGATCTTTGCAAAGCCCGGATTAATGTGCAGCTAATTCTTTTCACAAACGGAGGTATGGCTCGTATGATTTCACGATGGTAGGATTTCAAAGGACCGGATGTTGCATTGGCCCATCTGATAACAGCACGACGTGCAGTCTCTTATGGCGGTATGAGCTGGAAGCCAAGCAGCCACAGTACGCGTACTGATGCATGCTCCACGAATGAACCACGGCACTGATGTACACACCGCCGCAGTTTCAGACGGAACAGACGGTCGCCTGACTGCCACGGCATAATATGGATCAGATATGCACGTCAACGTTGATCGGCACCGCGCTAGCGCAGGAACGAGCCTTATCTGGACAATGCAAGAGGCGATATGATGAAAGACTACAGGATGACACCCAAGATACGAGCAACTGCAACGACTTGCAGTAGGGAGCTCAAACAATCCATCATGGCAATTGCTTCACCAAAACCATCTTTTCGAGTTCTGTCAACCTCGACGTGAGCGGGGAATTTGGACGCCTGGCACAAACAAAGCAAATCAAGATGGGATCACTACCAGAGCCCGACGAGCGTCCAACGTTTTTCTTCGTAAGCACCGGCGTTTGTAGGATTTAGAGTCGTTACTGATCAATAGTCAAAGGACATCGACGACTGTCTTTACAGCAGAGATAGAGGAGTGGACAAAATGATGTACAACAAGACCGAGCAGGTGCGCCATGCTCCGTCTATCTACTCGAGCCCGGACTCCACAAACTAACATGTCCGAGTTCATGGTGAACAGCCTAAACATGCCACCCGAGCAAGCGGCTGCTCTGCACCAACAGTACTTGCGCGAATTTGGCTCCACGATTGAGGGCTTGATCCACCACCACCAGGTAGATCCCATGTTCTTCAACAAGCAAGTCGACGACGCACTCCCACTCGAAGACCTGCTCGAAGAAGACGTCAGACTGCAACGAACGCTCGCTCGATTCGACAGAACGAAAGTCAAACTCTGGTTGTTAACCAACGCTCACGTCACGCATGCCTGGCGCGTAGTCCGAATCCTGGGCGTCGAGCGATACTTCGAAGGGATCACTTTCTGCGATTATGCTTCGGGAAAGCTCGTGCTGAAGCCGAGTCAGAAGATGTACGCTGCTGCGGAGCGGGATGCCGATGTTGGTGTTGTGGAGAACTGTTTCTTTGTAGACAATTCTGCCCAGAACTGCGTTGCGGCGGAGAGCAGAGGGTGGACGGTTGCTCATCTCTGCGAGCCGTCGTTGTCGTCGTCGCAGGTCACGGTGGAGGGTGGGGATGTGGTGAAGTATCGAGTCGGAAGTCTGTACGAGCTGCCGGATCTCTTCCCGCAGTTTTCATAGACAGGAAATATCTTCTGAGCAGCTGAACGCCCGAGGCGTAATTGGGCTCAAGAACCCTACCTTCCATCACCTGATCACATCGTCGATATGGACCTCACAATATCAAGTCGCGCTAGAAACATGCGAGGAAACCCCTGTCTGGACGTTGAAAAAAAAACATGCGCTTCATTGCAGCTAAGTAGTCCCGAATCTAACAAAAAGTGTGTAGTAGAAAGCGCCAAAGGTGGCTAATCTAGACACGCAGGTGCATCTAGTTATGCAGGCTCCACGCCTTCCTTTCCGGACGCCGATGCATGCAAGCAAGCGTACATCAGCTCGTCCGCCGGATCATCACATACTCCATCTATGCCTTGTTGAACTTGCCAGCAACGCACTGGGTGACGATCTTCCTGTCGGTCCAGCTGCTGCCGCTCTTGGCGGGAGTCTCGGTGAGCTCGTAGCTGGCGTCGAACTTGCCGGCAGACCAGCCGGTCCAGCCGAGGTAGACGTCGGAGTACTTGTTGAGGGCGTCGAACTGCTCGCACAGCATGGTCAGGCAGCTGGCGTCGTCGGAGCCGCCGGTCTCGGTGAGGATGGCCTGGCGCTTGTTGGTGCGGAGCCACTCGCCGAGGGTGTTGAAGGCGTCGACGTTGTTGGTGGTGCAGGTGGTGTGGGTGCCGGAGCCGTCGGAGTCGAGGTACTGGTGAACGTCGAAGATGAGGTTGTCGGTGCTGCCGTCGAGGTTGGTGATCTTGTTAAGAGCAGCGGCGGAGCCGTTATCGATGAGGGCGCTGGCGTGGGTCCACTCGTTGCCGGGGAGGAGGAGCTTGTTGCTGGTGGCGCCGGCCTTGCGGATGGCGGTGACGGCAGCCTGGACGGTCGTGGCCCAGGTGTCGATGGTGACATCGTGCTGGAGATGTGGTCAGTACGGAGATGGTTGCGTCTGGGACAGGAGCTCGGAACTCGCACGGAGATACTTACAGGCTCGTTCATGATGCCAAAGGCGATCTTGTCGTTGCCCTTGTACTTGGTGGCAATCTGCGACCAAAGGCTGGCGAATTCAGCGTCGGTGGGACCGCCCTGGCCGACGATCTGGCCGTTCCAGCGGGCGTAGTTGTGGATATCGACAATGCAGAGAGCAGCGCCGGCGGTCAAGCAGTTCTGGATCTGCTCGTCGTAGACAGCCCAGTTGGCGGAGCTGAGGGTACCGCCGACCTTGTCGTCGACGAGGAACTGCCAGCCGACGGGAATACGGAAGGTGTTGAGGCCATCGTCCTTGACGAAGTGGTTCATCTGGTCGAGGCCGTCCTGGCCGGGTGCAAGACGGGAGCCAGAGTTGCAAGTGCCATCAGTACCGCAGCCGAAGTCGAGACCGGCAATCTGTGTGCTGTGTTAGTGATCGATCGAATCTAAGGATCCAAAGAACAAACTTACGTTGACACCGGCGTACTGGACACCGCTACCAGCAGCCTTGGTAGAGGTGGAAACAGTGGCAGCAGGCTTGACAGCTGCAGCGGAAGAAGAAGAAGAAGAAGAAGCAGCAGCCTTGGTGGAAGAGGCAGCCTGGGAGGAAGCAGGCTTGGAAGAGCTGGAGGGAGCAGCCTGGACAGCAGCGGGCTTGGAAGAAGCAGTCTGAGCAGAGACGGGCTTGGAAGAGGCAGCCTCAGTAGCGGCAGGCTTCTCAGAGAGAGGCTTGGTGACGTACTTGACCGAGCACGAGGAAGAAGAAGCGGCAGCGGGCTTGACAGCAGCGGCTGTGCTAAGGGTCGTAGCGGCAGGAGCAGCAGCAGCGTCACCGGCAACGCACTGGGAGTACCAGTCGTTCTGCTTCTGACAGGTCCATCCGGAAGCGCACTCGGTCTCGCCAGAGTAGCCCTGGCCACCGCAGCGGCCGTAGGCAGAGACAGCAGCGGACGCCGAACCGGCGGCGCCCATCGCTGCCAGAGCGAAGAAGGTGGACTTCATGGTTGTTGGGAAGATTCGATCGAAATGAGTGAATGAATGTAGTTGGTGAGTTGGTAAGAAATCAAAAGAGTCCGGGTAGAACTATAAAAAAGAGTGTGGTTTCGCTGAAAGGCTGGGGCAAAGAAGAAGGGCTTCTAGGAGAACGTGAGGGCCAACAGGTTATATACAAGCAGTGGTGATGTCTGGAGATTCGATTACTATGGCCTTATGGGGCGGCCTACGCATCATGGCGTAGATTGGAAATGAACAAGAGGAGCCCCGGAGAGTGCCTGGAGGCTTATTTACCGCCATAAGCTACTAAGCGAGCTTCAATTAGACGACTTGCGACATGGTTGCATGAGCTTAAACGAGGGCAAGCGGTTCGTCAAGCCTGCACGGTTTGTCCGGAACATGCCTAGATGGCAATTACGGCGATCGCCTGGGAATGCTTGATGATGGAATGATATGTCAGAAACACATGCGTAGTACCTCCGACTTTGCATGTGTCGCGAGCGATTTAGCCAGGCTTTGGCTTTGTGCTTGACCCTCATGTATACTACTTTCTAGCATACTGAGTTTCAACTCTCATACGCAGAAAGCGTTTCAAGCAAACCCCAAAAGCGGCCTTCATCCCCGACGCATGAGCAAATTTATCAATTTACAGGGCTGAGACGGCGCAAGCGCGTTTCAAATCAAGCCGTGCAAAGCCGCTTATATTGGGGCCTGCGAACTCTAAACGCGATTATACAGGGATCTGGGCGAGCCGAGGAAAGGCTTGACTCTCGACGAAAGCTCGTTTCTGCCATGGGTGAAAGGGCGAAGGAAGCGCTGGAGGGTGTGCAAATGGGCCTGTTCGCGTCGTTGCGATCTCCGGAGGAACCGCTGGCACATCTAGGCCTGTTGTCGTTCATCTCGTCTACCCACTAAAGAGCGGTGGAGCGCGCCTAGCTGCCCAGGCGAAATTCGAAAGTAGGTCTTCGCGTGCAGTACAGCCTGAATTGCCGATATAAATTGATGTATCCACGCAATTGAATCTTCTGGAAGAACCGCGTGCTTCGCTACGCATTAGTGATTCAGGTGATCACGACCGTTAACAGAATGCTGCGGTCTTCTCGCCCCATAAACTTCGACGGCAAAAGAAACAGTATCCAAATATCCCATTTCAATAAAACATATGTGGTATCATTATTTCCCCCTCCCATGCAGAGAAAAGGAACACAAATCTCGAAAGAAATCAGAAAAGAGTCGCCGAAAGAATCCTATCCCATCTCATCATCAAATTCATCTCGCGGCGCTCCATAAAGCCACCAGCTGTCGACCAAATCACTCTGAGATGTTTCAACCCTTGGGTCTCTTCGCGTCTGCTGCTCCCGCCTCTTCCTCTGCCGCCCTCTTGCGATCCTCCTCCCGCCACCCTGATCCATTGCCTACAACCGGCGTTTGGAAATTCAGTGGACTGGGTAACATGTTGCTGTCATTTGACCGACCGAAGCCCCAGTCGGAATAAAACGTCGACGGACTGGGAAGCATTTCCTGCATGAAGCGGGAAGGTAGCGCAGTCATGGGAGTTTCGATGTTCTCGCGGTTGGCGGCGTGTGGATTCGTACTCATGGGCGGAGCCGGGCGAGCAAATGGATTTGGCGGCCCTTGAGCGCCGGCGCTGAGTAGAGTATTGGTAGATGGGGATGGCGGTGGTAGAACGACGTGCGAATGTTGGCCTTGTTGCTGCTGCGGTCCGGTGGTAACATGTAGTTGTGAAGTGCTGGCTGCGTCAGAATCGGCTGTAGCAGCCTCGTCTCCAGATGCTTCGCTTGGAATTTGCACCTTCAGGCGAGGTCGCTTGGCGTCAGGTGCTGTGCTTGCGCGTGTTGGTGGAGCGATGATTGGCACGCTTGAGGTGCTTGCCGTGCGCTGAGGTGACTGAGGTTGAGTGGACTGCTGAGGAGATTGGTGTGGAGCTCGAGCAGGTGGTGGCTTGGGTGATAACCCGTTCACCTTGTCGCGATTCATTGCAGCCACATCGATCGATGCAGGACGGGGTGCACCATCTTCCAGCTTGATTGTCGGTTCTGAACGAGTATGCTCCATCATGCCTGAAGTTCCCCAATGTTGAGCCAGTAGCGATCTGCTGTCGTCAATGGGCGTGAATATACTGTTGTGCTTGGCGTGTGCTGGAAGTGGTTTTGGTTGCGGTATAGGTGGGCTAGCAAAGTCATGGTGCTGTGAAGGCTGCGGAGAGGGACCTGGTGCAGGTTGTACCCGCTGCTGAGGTTGAGGCGATGTCATGCCTTGACGCTGTGGCGGAGGTTGAAGGTGGTCATGAGAGGGATCCTGGTGCATCTGGCCTTGCTGTTGCTGTTGCTGGTGAGGTGGGAACGCAGGTGGCATGGATTGCCTACGGTTGTCCTGCATCATGGCCTGCGCAATTCCAGGGTGCTGAGGGTGCTGGTTCGGGTATGGTGGTGGATATGACGCTTGCGGTGGAGGACGCTGCATATGCGCCTGCGCTGCAGCTTGAGGGTTGTAGAAAGGCTGATTCGGGGTGTAGGCGTAGGTTGGCTGCTGCGGCGGTCCTTGAGTATGTTGCGGATGGCCAGGCGGGACGAGATTCGAGCTGGTGCGACGAAGATGTTGTGGAGGGTGCTGCTGTGGATGTTGCATAGGATGCTGCGAGGTTCTGGAAGACGGACGCGATATTCCTGGCGGTAGTGGTGAAGGACCTCGTTGGAAGTGTGGCATCGCGCCGTTGGGCATGGGCGGCGAGCCTTGCGGTGTGCCATGTCTGACGTGTTGCAGGCCTGGGTGATGTTGTAGACCAGCGTGTTGCTGCTGTTGCATCATCTGCTGATGGTGATCCACACCGGGTGTACCTCTCGCGTCTCCTGCATCCTCATCTCCGCCCTCGTCATCCTCATCGTCGTCGCCTCCCTTGTCGGCGAAGTCCTGCGGGCCCTTATGTTCGTGTGCGGCGCCATACTGTGCCGGAGTCAGTGCTTGTTCAGCAATCTGCAAGCTATACGCGACACTCACATATTGGAATCTTGCTATCGTCTCGTTTATGTCGCCCGACGAGTATTCGTAAAGCTTCTTATTGTGGCCGAAGATGATGACGGCGACGTCGACGGAGCACAGCACAGAGAGCTCATGCGCCTTCTTGAACAAGCCGCCCTTGCGCTTGAGGAAGGTGACCGACCTGATGAGAGGAGGAGCGTGTCAGTATGCGCGCGTGACATGGTGGAAAAGTGAGGCATACCTGTTGCGGTCGTCCTTGATGGGCTTGATCTCAATCTTGCGACGGCCCATGGCGCGCGCGCGTGTGTAGAGGGAGGCTACGTGTGTGGGCGTGTATGGGTATAGTAGGGCGGCGTGGAAGTATAGCGAGGGACGTAAAGAAACGGTGCGCTTGTCTGGTTTGGGCGCACGCGTTTAGCCAGCCTCGTGGTAACGGGCGTGCAGGAGTGGGTAGTGCTGGTGGTCGTCGTCGTGCGAGGGTGCGAACCAGCGCGCGCGAGTTGGATTGCGCCCGGGGGGATGATCGCCGTCTCCCTCTTTCTTCCTTCAGCCCTCAGCACTTTTCCAAAGATGTGTCGCAGGGATGGATAGATAGTGTCTATCAATCTCTGTATAGTGAGTTTGCGCGTGGGATAGCTTTCTTCGCACGTCACTGATGACCTCGGTTTGGCCTGCTGGTACCCAAGAATAGATGCTCCGCGTGGGAGAAAAGGAGTTTTAAATAGAACCGCTCCAAACTCTGGACTGACCTCGCGCTAGGCCGATCCATCCGCCCCACTTTACATCTGATATCCGATTGACTATATAGCTGCTTCTACATCTTATTTGTACTCTTACTCGCCTCATACATCATACGAAGACGCTTGATTAGGTTGTCGTGTCGGATCGAGTACAATATAGCTGGCATTCCCAGCCAATATTGTAAGCTGCATATAATGTTATCATGTACAGGGTAAGGTTGTTCATTATCTGTGCTCGACGATCTGTAGGTCATGGTACGGGAACAATAGGCTAGTAAAGCTGCTGCTGGTGAAGGTCGGGATGTACAGATTTCGGCCGTATGATCTATTCTTTCTCTCGAGTCTACGAGTCTCATCGTTGAGTATGATCGCGGCGAAAATGCTCTGAGGTATCATGGACCTTGCGCATATGTCCGAGGGCCCGTTGAAAGCCGTAAATCTTTTGAAACGTCTGATGATTATCTCAGATCAAGAATCTCGGCAAAGACAACTTCTTCCCAGCAACAAGAAGATGCAAAAGGTCTCTTGCTGGGTATGCGTGGTCTGTCAGTGTATGCCGAGTGGCTATGCGCCCTGTTGCGCTGTCGCCGGTGGCCGATTGCTAGTGGTCGGTCGGCGGAGTATAGACCGGCATTTCGTCTGATTCTGCCTTCGAGCGAGGTGTGGTACGGCTGCACACTATGGAACAGCCATATACCCATAACTCAGTTATTCCTTGCTCGCTTGCTCCTCCTGACAGTGCTTTCAACAGCAAGCACATTCTTCTCCCCATCCTCATCCTCCCTCTTGATGCGCTTCTGGACTACCTTCTCGACCTTGGCCACAACCGCATCCTCTACTTCTTCCTTTTTGACCTTGACATCCTCCACATCCTCTGCTTTCTTCTCGACAGCCTCCTCCTTCTTTTCCACAACCTCAACCTTCGCCACCAATCTCTCACTAAACGCTCTCAAATCCGCCGTGAACAATACCGAATGAGCCCACCCAGCCTCCTTGCCCCACAAACTCCTGAACTTATCACCAACAGCATCATACGTCGCCTTCGTCAAACTCGCATGCTTCCCGCGCCCAAACTTGTAATCCCGCTGCGCAATCTGCCACACGTGCGTGTCGACAGGCACCGCCTCGCCCCACCCCAGGCCCATCAAACATACACAGTCCGCGACCTTGGGGCCCACGCCCTGTAGCTCGATCAGCGCCTCATGCGCAGCCCGATACCCATCGCGACCCTGCGCTTTCCATTCCCCTCCGTCCGCCGCAGGCACCCCTAGCACCGGCGCCTCTGGATTTCTCAGCCCATCCAACCACCCCTCCCCCTTCTCCACAACCATACACGCCGTCTTCCAAATATACTTGGCCCTGTACCCGAAACCCAGCGCCCTCAGATTCGCTTCCACGCCATTTTTGGCCAGATCCCGCGGCTGCGGGAAATCATGGTAGACCTCGCCGTCCAGCGTGCCCAGCAAGGGCCCGTAGTGCAGGCAGAGCTTGTGCATCATCTGCGATATCCGCGCGATGTTGTTGTTGCTGCTGCAGATGAAGCCCACCAGCGCTTCCCAGCTGTCTTGCCGCAGGATGCGCACGCCGGTGAATTTCGGAGCTTTTTTGGCGAAGTTGGCGTCCGCGGCGGACCATTGCGCGTAGAGGGATGTGAGATTCGGGGTTAGGTTTAGGTAGTGGTGGACCAGGGCCGGGGTGTCGTCGGTGTCGTTTTGTTCTGCGCCGGCGACGGAGGGGGCGTGGGAGGTTGGTGGTGTTGGGAGCGCGGGAGCGGTTTGTTGTGTTGTTGTTGATGGGAATGTTGCGCGGTAGTAAAGGTATTCAGAATCTTGGTGGAGGGAGAGAATGCGGTTGTGTAGAGACATTGACCAGACGCCGGCGTCATTTTTGCGCCATCGGAAGGATTGGCCGCAGCGGAGGGTGGTGTTGATGCAGAGTTCGGAGAGCGAGGAGGGGATCTTGTGCCATTCGAGGGCGCCCATTGTTGCTGGTAGGACTTTCGTCTGTTGAACGTACCTGTGGGATTGGCTGAGCGCAAAAGAAGGGTGTTCGAGTCCTAAAGAGTTGCGCGGTGAAACGCGTTCCTTCCCCAGATTGCTTCACGACGTCACATGACGCTTGGATCGCTGTGAGGTTGGCCGGACGTGAAGGGGTCTGGTTGAGATCCTCATCTTTCGTTGAAGATTAATTGACATTTCCTTACATTGATATCTACATGATTCAGGCCGGCAAAACCGACACCACCGGACATGTCAGAGATGTCGGCTAGCATGTCGAGAGACGCACGTTCTGAAGTGGCATGAGACGGGCGTGATTGACATAGTATCATGCTTGATCGATAAAACCTTTTGCAAGAGACGACCGCAATCTATCCCGGGGTTGATTAGCGACGTGTCATGCCGACTTAGAAGAGCACCCTCAAACAAGATTCTAATAGCTTTCACCCTCAAATCATGTCAACGCTTGCACGACCACAACTTCGATTGGTGTCATTGAGCTTTCGAACCAGCGATCTTTCGTGCTTTATGTCACCAGCCAGCCATCGAGTGTTCCTTCTACCACAAGGTAAAGATTTTGGAGAGAAGAGAATCTCATTCTTCCGATATTGACCTCCCTGTACACATGTTTGTATATGTGAGCAGAAGCCGAGATCTGCCTAAACCCTGATAGCCCCAAACCCTCGGAGAAACGACACATGATGCAATCGGGTCCATTACTGATCCTATGTCTCGGAACATTGGCTCTTCGCATCGAAAGATTAAGTATTTTGCTGTGTATACACTCCAATCAGCACGAGAGCTGTATGCTTTACATTGACTTGAACATAAGAACGCGCTCGGTCTGTTCAGGCTAAAAGCTATTGACTCCTCAGAATTCGACTCTGACCAAGACAAGCCCCCGCACCAATCCTACGACTTTACATCAACCTACCATTCTTGTTTCTTCACGTACCAATCACCTGGCTCGTTGACATGTGCACCGCGTGGGTGCAATAACTAGCTCCTGCTTGGCATTGACCATGCAACCGACAACCGACTTCACCTTGATGCTTCGGCATCTGTGCAAACGAGTCGGGGAGATCGATCTTTTCGGTATCCATTTCATGGACAACGTCAGCGCCAATGCTCGTACACACCAAGCAGGGTCATCTAGCGCTGGATGGCATTTTGGCTATTATCTGGTCCTAGTAAACAAATGCAAAGTATGCTGCCATCGCCGCCAAACCCCACTCTGGGAGATGCTATATGTACTCCCTTTGAAAATGTACAGGCCCTAAGTTGCAAGCCCTAACTCTTTCAGAGCACTGTGGCTGACGAAAATGGCTTCACTCATTGCCTCAAGCCTTGCCGTGCTGGCGGTTTACCCTCTACTAGCATCTGCCACCCATGAGTACCCGGATTGCAAGAATGGGCCTTTAGCCAACAACTCCGTTTGCGACACGACGCTTCCAGCACGGCAGCGTGCCCAAGCATTCGTCGATGCACTGACCTTCGAAGAAAAGATCAACATCACGAACAATTGGTCCCCAGGAGTCGAAAGACTTGGAATTAAGCCCTACAACTGGTGGGGCGAAGCTCTCCATGGCCTCGCAAGTGCTCCAGGCACGAACTTCAATGATTCTGGCGAATGGTCATATGCCACCTCATTCCCGCAGCCCATCACCATGGCTGCAGCTTTCGACGATTCTCTGATCTATGCCGTCGCGGAGGTTATCAGTACTGAGGCTCGTGCCTACAACAATGCCAACATGGCAGGACTGGACTTCTGGACGCCTAACATTAACCCATTCCGGGATCCTCGCTGGGGCCGTGGCCAGGAAACCCCAGGCGAAGATACTTATGTTGTGAAGCGTTACATTGATAATTATGTCACTGCTATGCAAGGTGGGCGTAGTCCGGAGCACTACAAGACCATTGCAACATGCAAGCACTACACGGCGTACGACATGGAGTTCTGGCAGGGCAACACGCGCTACGGCTTCGATGCTATCGTCAGTGATCATGATCTGTCGAGCTACTATATGCAGCCATTCGTTCAGTGTGCTAGAGACACAAAGGTCGCCTCTATCATGTGTGCTTACAATGCTGTCAATGGCGTTCCTCAATGCGCTGACGAGTATATGATCGACACTGTTCTCCGCGGCCACTGGAACTGGACTGCCGATGAGAACTACATTGTCACTGATTGCACATCCGTCCAAAACATCTTCACGGATCACGAGTACACCGATACTCGCCAACAAACCGTCTCCGCGGCCATCAAGTCGGGTGCTGACCTCGAATGCGGATATTACTTTCCGACCTTTTTGGAGTCCACCGTTGAGCAACGTCTGCTCGACGAAGCTGATATTGATCAAACCCTACTCCGAATGTACACTGCCTTGACCAAGAGCGGCTACTTCGACCCCCCTGAGCATTTGTGGCGCTCTCTGGGCTGGGAAGACGTTGCCGCTGAAGCGGCAGAAGCTCTTGCATTGAGGAGTGCCGAGGAGGGACTCGTATTGCTCAAGAACGATGGTACATTGCCCATCGCGATTCCTGAGGACCGAAATTTTACCATCCTCATGTCTGGAGGCTGGATCAATGCCACATCCCAGCTGCAAGGTATCTACGCCGGTCCTGCCAGGACTCTTGTATCTCCTTGGATGGCGTTTAACAACGTATCCAACGTCAACATCGAAGTGGTCGCATGGTACGAGTCGCCGCTGAGGCGTGCTAAGGAGGTTCAGCCTGATCTCATCTTGTACATTGATGCAACCAATGAGGGCGCCGAGGAGACAACGGACCGCAACACCCTCCACTGGGACTACATGCAACCTGATGGTGCTCTCATTGCCGCCAGCACTGGCATTCCAACTGTCGTTGCACACATGGGTGAGCAAGTCGATGACAGCGTCTTCTTCGAGGATCCGAATATCAGCGCTGTTATCTGGGGCGGATACCCAGGTATGTTCGGAGGTCAAGCCTTGGTAAACCTTCTCCTTGGCAAGATCAGCCCTGCCGCTCGCATGCCCATCACGCAGTACCCCGAAGCGTATGCGAGACAAGTGCCCATGACAGACATGAACATGCGCCCTGATAACGCCACCGGCAACCCTGGACGCACTTACAAGTGGTACGATGATGCTGTGGTCGAATTCGGCTTCGGCTTACACTACACCAACTTCACCACTGCCATCGCCGCCCCTAACGAGGCAACTTTCGACATCCAGTCGCTGATCGATGCTTGCGACCAAAGCGCATACAACCACGTCGAATTGTGTCCATTCCTGCCTTCTTCCGACTCACCGACCTCTCTCAGCGTCAACGTCACCAACACAGGCGCTCGCAGCTCTGACTTCGTCACGTTGGTTTTCGTAGCAGGCGAGTTCGGCCTCATCCCACGACCCAGGAAGTCCTTGGTTGCATACCAGCGACTTTTCAAACTCGACCCGTCGGCTTCGCAGATCGCTCAGCTGAACATAACCTTGGGCTCTCTTGCTAGACACGACGAGAGCGGGAACCAGATCTTATACCCCGGATCATACAGATTTGAGGTTGATGTTCCTGCTCAGGAATCTTGGGAGTTTGAGCTTACTGGCAGTGAGGTTGTGCTGGACAGATGGCCGCAGAAGCAGGATGGGACGTATAGGTAGATGGGCTTGCATGTTGTCAGCGGGCATGCGAGAGATCATCCTATCATCTTGTGCTCTGGAGGCTTCACATAATGTTATCTTCTGTACTCTCAGTTGTTGATCCGTAGATGTGCAAAACCAGGACAAGGTTGGAACAATATCTGCTCCCTTGTGTCGGATTGAAATCACCACGCTGATCAAAGCAGCCGTGTCGAATATTTTGGTGAGCATGAAGTTCTGCCGACATAGTACAGAACGAAATATCTACTTTGTAGGTATACTCATTAAGACTCTACTATATCGTCATCAATTTCCATAAGTGACAATATTGAATCATTGAGGCAGCTTGTCTGAATGGCGTCGCGGGACTGCTCGCACTGAGGCTTCGTCCGTTAGCAAAATACATATTTACACGTGTTTGGAGCCTAATAGCGATAGCTCGACCACCACAACCGAAAATACATATAGAGGTGAGATACGCTCCTCCGTGATGAAGAATGAGTTTTAAGCACTGCTTCGGTGAGGTTTTCAATATACAGGATTCTAATAACTCCATCTCACCCGTATGCAACCCACGTCGCTCTCCGTCTCAACTTCCTTTGAATTTCGCAAGTTCGCGATACACGGGAGATGACTGGAGGTAATGCATTTGGCAGGTCTCAGTAATCGTTTTCGACTACAGAGCCCAACGGTCATGTTTCCGCTCTATCTTCCGCGGCACAAATACGGCTCGATACCCAATGACTAGATTCGAATATCTTTTCCTTGCTTGTAGCCCGTCCCCAATTCCACCTGTGATGATAGCTGGCGGCAATCGAACAACCCGCATTGCGCGTCATTCACACCGTCTAATGCGGTTGACCAAGCCTCAAAAGATCTTTCTGCGAGTGAGATGTGATCGTCTTGTTTCTGCTTCGTGGCCCGCGACCCGGCCCACATCAGCACGCGTTGCCTGACATGATCTTCTGGCTGACGTCTGCGTCCGACCTCAACCACGTTCTGTCGATTTTGCAGACGAGCTATGATTTGAGCATCGGCGTCACGGCGTTCACAATGTTTTGAGCACCGCAAAACCGCTGAGTGCATTGATCGCTGTAAGGCTGCTCTGTCGTGCTGCGTTCCGGCTCCAAGCTTCCGGAGATGTGATCGACCTCAGCTTGACCGCCAAGGTGAAGCTTGTTTTCACCTTCTCTCGCGCGCTCTCCGATATTTGGCTTCTTCTCTTCCCGATAAGCAACCGCTCACGAACTCCGCAGCGAATATGCTGCAAGGCTGTTAGCTGCGTTCTTTCGGTAATGGGGATGCAATATGCAATCCACTCGTGCCCTACAGCCCTGACCCCTCGGATCCTTCTGAGCCTGTGGAAAGAATCATATGATGTTCCCCTGAATCGATAACACTCCCTCAGCTGGCGGTGAGACATCCTCCTGTTGGCGTCCCAGAGCCACGTTCATGCATCATGCACCCCTGAGACACGGCTAGCAGTCTCGCCAAGCATTGGAGAGCCGCCTTCACGTGTGTAAGACAAAAGGACGCGCTCGCTGCTCCATCCCAGCCGTTTTGGCATAGGCGAAACATGAGCTTCCAAGGCTGCTTAGCCAGGAACGCGATCGACGCCATCCAATGGCTGATGGTGATCTCCCGGTACATCACCCGGTACATCAACTGCTGTTATAGGTCTTCGGGAAGCCACTGCTGCAATCGGGCTCTACAGGCGCCGCCCCTCCGTCGTGCCTTGCATGTACGAGCTGCAACCTTAGATTCTGTACCACCTGTCTTTCATGCGGAGATGCCATTTTTGGTATCTCTGCAAACAAGAGGGACACATGCGTCGCACACGTATGTGTCGACTGACTGTGGGGCCTTGGGAGCCGACGCCTTGTACCCGATGTTGCATCTATATGGTAGTTTCTCGTAAGAAGGCGACTGATAAAAATCTTCAGGCCCCCATCCGTGGTACAGAGTATACAGAGATTGGTTTTCTGACTGTGAGACATACGACTCTGCTTGTCCTAACCGTTCTATTCTCCGCAGGCTCCACCCGTTACAGATCCCGCTATTCACTTGGCATTACAGAGCGATCGCTTGGAAGCCTCTCATATAGACAGGCCTGTCCTGAGAAGATGGTCCATACACGCTGCCAGTCAGCACACTCAGGCATGAGTACCACCCAACCTTCACGATCAGCCAGCCTGCACGGCCCCAGAAGTACAGATGTCGTCGAGGCAGCTTCTCGGATACTCAACAGCAGACCTTATCGACCACCGTCCCCGTCTGGAACGGAGAGAACGTACATAGCGTCGAGAGGAGCTCAGACCCCGACGCATCCAAAGTCAAACATCGCCGTCATCCCTCCAACACGTCTGCCCAAACAAACATACATCTATGTCGATGAGAATGAAGTCCCTGATGAATGGCGGAGAGCTTTGAAGAACTCTCAAATCACAGTTTGGCATGGATTCGCGCTGGCTCGCAACAATGACACAGGCGAGTTTGGGCTCGTGGAAAAGCACCGTATCGGAGACGATCGAAGCCCCATCAGCCCCGACTCTGTCAACGAAAAGGGTTTCGATGTAGCCTGTTATTCGTCATGTCCTACGACAAGGGATGGAACGCCACCGTCCTCATCACCACCGGCACCTCCGCCTCAGCCGGAAGTCCACATGTCGAGAATACACCAGATCCTTTTTGTCATCAACGTCTGCCTGGCACAACTCCTCACCCTTGCAGGACTATCACAAACCATCGCGCCCGGCTTCATCATCGGTACACACCTTGGAGCCGACCTTGCAAAGCTCAGTCTTGCCACAGCTTCTTATGGCATGGCGTTGGGCACTCTAATCCTTCCCGCTGGTCGGCTAGGAGATATGTTCGGCCACAAGCGCATCTTCATGATTGGCTGGTTGTGGTTTGCAATCTGGTCGATGTTCTGCGGCTTCAGTGATCATCGCGGCTACACCATGTTGGTTGGAGGCAGAGCGATGCAAGGCATTGGCCCTGCTCTCATTGTGCCCAATGGCATTGCCCTTATTGGTCGAACATTTCCTATGGGCCTCAAGCGCAACTTCTCCATCTCCTGTTTCGGCGGCATGGGTCCGATCGGCATGGTCACTGGCTCCGCCTTCTCGTCGCTCTGTGCCGAGAAAGGCTGGTGGCAGTGGTCGTTCTGGGCTCTCGCCATCACATGCGCGCTCGTTAGCATGCTCAGCTTCTTCGTCATACCTGCAGACAGCGCTCGACGACCAGCCGCTAGTACTGCTCCGAAGCCGAAGTGGTGGGTCAAGTTCGATTTGCCCGGTGCACTCACTGGTGTTTCAGGCTTGGTCATGGTCAACTTTGCCTTCAACGAAGCACCCATAGCCGGCTGGGATAGATCTTACATCCCATTTATCCTCGTCCTCGGTCTTATATGTCTTGGCATATTTATCTACATCGAGCTTCGCGTCGCTTCTTATCCCTTGATTCCGATCAAGGGTCTCAATCGCGATGCTGCGTTCACCCTGATCATTATTGCGTGTGGTTGGGGAAGGTAAGCTTTAAATCATCCCAATCCGATCATGGGAGCAAACTAACACTGTCATAGTCACGGCATCTGGGTAGTAGGCTACTTCGTCTTCCAGACACGTTTCCGCCATCTTACACCGCTCATGGCCGTCGCGCAAAAAGTTCCAGTCGCACCCATCGGTCTCGCGTGCGCCATGGCCGTAGCATTCGTGCTTCGACGCATTCGAGTCGCTTGGGTGATGTTTGCTGCGATGACCGCCTTCTTGGTCGGAACACTCTTCCTAGCAACCGCACCTGTCGACCAGACGTACTGGATCAATACTTTCCTAAGCATCATGATCATGCCGCTGGCTATGAACTGGAGTTATCCGGCCGGCTCCGTCATCATGTCCAATGCAGTACCGCGAGAGTCGCAAGGAGTTGCGGCGAGCTTAATCAGTACTATGGTCAATTACAGTATCAGTCTTGGCTTGGGGATGTCGGCTTCCGTTGAGAGATACGTGGGAGATAAAGATGGACCTCTGGTTGCTTGGAGGTCTGCGCTGTGGTTTGGTGTGGCGCTGGATGTGCTTGGGCTGCTCATTAGTGCGTTCTTCATTTGGCGGACGAGGGCTAAGTCATGAGATTATGTGAACAGGATTATACGATGGAAAGTATACGTTGTGGCTATACAGTACACGAATACATCATGTTGCGACGGTTTCTTCTCGTTGGCGTTTTGTCACATCGTCCGATGTGACCTTATTGCCTCTGACAGCATGCTACATGAAAGCAAAGTAGGAAAGTGGCACCTTCGAACAATCTCCAGTCTCTAGGAAGACGCCACTCAAAGCTAAGGTAGAATCACAATGAATGCCATCATCATTGGTCGCTGCAAGATTGGGAAGAACACTTCGCCTGCCACAAGACGATGCCGCTTTCTCTCACAACTCTGTGCCTGTACTTGGAGCATATCCTTTCGGGCAAGCGCGCAGGTCAAACTTTGGCAATTGCCGCCACCCGTGGCGTCGTACAGTGATCGCTCACAGTGGGCTCGTTGGTTTCAAGCAAAAATAGCTGTAGATGGTTTTTGTTCCAGTTGAGAAGATCTACCATGAGACGTTCTGATATGTTGCGTTGTGTGATCTTGCCTCACGGGCTATTACGCTTACTCCGTGCAGATAATGCACGCTTTCTGCAAGACCCACACGCAACTGCTCCCTGTAGTCGTATGGCGACTGCCTTGCCATAGATAGCCTGCCCAAACAAATATCAAAAGACGTGCTTCCACCGTTCCTCATCTCCCTTCTCTTCTCCCACTTCCACCTCATCCTCATGCGTGTCCATCCCGAGTCCTCGTCAGCTCCCAATGCCTCCTTTTGCTCACATCGACTCGAACAACACTGTCTTCACGGGCAACATGCCCGTTCTTCAATGTGCCGTGAGACCAAAGTCCGAAGCCCCCAAGCGTCCTGATTCCGTCGGCCTCAGACCCGCTGACTTTGACGAGACAGAAGCCTTGCGGCCGCCAGTCTCGCTACTCGTCTTCGCTCGTCATCAGCGGCCTGGCATCGAAGGTTCGGCCTTGTCCGCAAATCGAAGATAAGTCCCATGCCCCATGCCCACCAACTCACGATCAGATGATGATTTCCGTGTTACACTGATTCCAGATGACAATATGTACCCCGCCCACTGTGGCGGCTGACTTGGTTATTCAATTTCCGCTGTGTTTTCAACAAACCACCCTCTGGTTCTTCTTGCAAGAACCGACCCAAGTTCTGAATCGCAACATCGGCCCCAGACAATCCGCCAGCTCACGCATTGGTCGATCATTTGCTGACAAGAGATGTTAGACAGATGCCGCTGATCAGGACCAGTGCAGGGCGGTCGCCGACCATCGATAACGCGTTCATTTGCGATTGACGAGCAATTCCGAGAACCTCAGACTCCTGCAGCATCCGCCAGCAAGACCACTTCGACAGCAGCCATGCACGCGGTTTTGCACTTTCATGTCATCAGCGGTCCAGGGACAGCAACTTGAAAGGTGGGTTAGGCCGTCCGCTCGGTGGTGACTCAAAATCAAAATCAAGAACTCTGATGGCCATTGCACATCGGCCCAGTGATGATACTTCCTCTTTTTCCAGATCCCAGGGTTGCCGGCTCGCTCAGTCTTTTGCTTTTTTCCAGACGCGTGCCGGAACCACAAACCCGCCTCTCTCCACGAAGAGTTCCGAGCTCCAAGCACCCATCGCAATGCATGACCGCCGGCGCCATACGGCGAACCTGCCGACCCGTCACCGTTCGACGACACGCGCGGTCTCGCTCCAGGCGCTGAGTCGGTACGGAAAAGAGGGCGCTTCGAGTCGAGAGGGATCTCCGCGAACGAGACGGTAGTGGTGGTCGGGACTTCTTGAGGCTCCCGGCCGAACCCCATCAAGAAATAGGCTGTGGTCGTTGGGACTCATAGCGGCGCCCGACCAACCTGGAAAGTTGATTGTTCGATGCGAGTGAAATTGCCGTCAGAAAGCGGATGGTTGAGTTGATGTAATTTCACGAAAAATCGAAAATTTGGGACTGCCGATCATGACACTTCGAGTCTTGGGGTCGTTTGCATTGACTTACTCTCGATTGGTATTCGGTAGTTCATGCGTTGTGGTCACGCTTGATCTCACAATGGTGACTCGTCAGCTCGCTGGTTGCTTACATGGGCCACGCCACCTGGTAATGGGCGACGAATGCGCGGCTATGATCTTTTGATCGCGCGCATACACACAATAGCCGTCATACTGTTGTCTCTTATCCGACAAGTGCATATGCCGACGATGATCTTCCCTACCACCGTATTCGACGGGTGGGGCGGGCCACGGCTTTATCGGACGTAAGCGAAGGAATTTGATAGCCGCATCGTCATCCGCGCGAGGTGTTGTCGTCTTACAAACATACAAAGCCACATCCAATGTACGTGAATTGAGCTGACTCTCTATTCCTCACCACTTTACAATTATCATTACTCGATGTACTCACTGCGATCGCCAGCTGCCACACTACTGCGCCGAACGATTCCCAGAGCAGCAATCACTTCAAACCACCCCAGCATCGTCCGAAACCAAATCCAGCGTGCAACCTACGCCTCGAAAATGGACCGCTCAGCAGGACCACCTCTGACAAACCCTCTCAACATCAGCAAATGGTATAACCTACGCGAGAATTTTCTCATCCAAACCCTCCCTAACCAATTCACCCGCAGGCTCCAAACAAACTCGCACCTCCTCAAACCGCCCGTCAACAACCACCTAATCTACAACGACCCCCTCACAATCATGATCGTCGGCGGCCCCAACGCCCGCACCGACTACCACATCAACTCCACCCCGGAGTTCTTCTACCAGCACACCGGCCGCATGCTCCTCAAAACCATCGAGCCCACCACCGGTGACTTCCGCGACATCTACATCAACGAGGGCGAGCTGTTCCTGCTGCCGGGTAATGTCCCGCATAATCCTGTACGGTTTGCGGATACGGTTGGCGTGGTTATCGAGCAGCCCAGGCCCGAGGACAGTGTGGATCGCTTGCGGTGGTATTGCCAGGACTGCGGGAGCCAAGTGCACGAGGAAAGTTTCCATTGTACGGATTTGGGGACGCAGATTAAGAAGGCGGTGCAAGACTTTGAGGCGGATGTCAAAGCGAGGACGTGTGGGAAGTGTGGCGAGGTGTGTGATGTTAAGCCCAAGGCGGAGGTGATGGAGAAGATGAGGACCGGGGGTGCGCAGCCGCCTGCTGTGACGAAGGCGGATGCCGGTGATGGTAGTCTGGATTTGGCTCGCATGAAGGCCGATTTGGTTGAGGCGGAGCGCATGTTCCGCCAACAGGGTGATCATAAGATGGCTGATCGTTTGGCTGCGACCATCGCGACGAGTGGAGCGGCTTAGGCATCGTGGATGGAGCTGTCTAGGAGAAAGCAGATGTAGAAGGTGGGCGATGGTGCTGCCATGACTGATGAGAGAAGGTAAAAAACGAGCATGATGAGCGTAATGTACTATTACGAATTGACGAACACGGAGACCTGCAAATGGCATATAGATACGTCAGTACCAAGGTCTAATGAATCTACTGCGCAGTAGAAAAATCCAAATCTGCATCGCAGGAAAGCACTGCCAATTCTCCCACAGATCAACAACACGCTACGAAGGTCGAGGGATGATAGCTTCCTCTCCCAGCTCGTCAGAGGCTCCCTGCATCACAATAACTTCTCTATTGCGTTGCCGACGCTGGGCATCAGACTCTGATTCGCCATCCCCATTGCGAGCCACCGTAGTCCACGCATTAGCATGGTGGTTGTTGGACGTCTCGACAATACCTCCCCGGTCGTAGAGCTGTGCTGCTATGCGAGGCGGCAGCGAGACACCTCGATCGAACTCGAAAGGGTTCTCCTGCGACACCGTTGAAGGCGAGAGGTTCATTGCTCCTGTCGACCCGCCGGTTCTCATGCCTGGAGGCACGGCATTGCCACCGTCGCCGCCGAGACTCCAGCTGCCGAGGAGTTTTAGAGCGAGGCGGGCTTTGCGCTGCAATTCAGGATTTTGAGATGATGCGTCTGCCTGGACTTCTGCGAGGAAGCTGGGACTTTTCACACAGCGGGCGAAGACGATGTCTGTAGCGCATTTGCTGATGTTGGGGTTTGGGGAGTCGACCAGTGTGCGCAGGACGTCGACGGGAATTGCTGGGAGGAGTGTCAGTCCACAGTTCAATCATTGATGAGGAAATGGTCGCACAATCTTCTGGTTGTCTTTGGAGCTCTTCATCCTGGTCTTTGCCAAGGGGTTTGACTTGCGTTAGGCGTACGATGTCTGTGATGGCGTATTTGATGCCTTTGAAGGCGACGACGAGGCCGATTCCGACGCCGAGCCATAGCCAGCGATCATCTATTCGATGAGACATGATCTATGGGTGGGGATATCTGGAGCATGGTGGACAAGAAATTCTCAAAGGAACATGGACATGGTCGCATGTACTGCCTCAGTATGTTGTCTGACCTGCTTCATCACTTGAGGAGTGGCTTCGGCGAGTTCAGAGGCTCTCATAATGAAAGAGAAAGCAAGTCCCACTAGTGAGCTCGGGCACTTCGCGCACGCGTTTCCCTTTGAGCGACGCGCGCCAGCCCGCCCAATTTCACAGAAGTCGGCATAGCAATAATCACCCAACACAACACAACACACACCACCATCCTCCACAATCCCATACCAGCCCGCAACACCCCGCTCAACCGCACGCTTACATCATCCTTGTCATAAACCTCCAAACCACACACACAACCGCATAATCTACCAAGAGTACGTCTTCACATAAGACCGGTGAGAGAAAACATCACTGACACCATCACAGTGTTGGAAGCACGCCTCGAGCAAGCGCAGCTCCTGAAGAAGGTATGATACACAGCGTCGCTCGTATCTCTTACGAGCGCCTGCTGACCCTCCATACAGGTTGTCGACGCCATCAAGGACCTCGTGCAGGACTGCAACTTCGACTGCAATGACTCCGGCATTGCGCTCCAGGCCATGGACAACTCCCACGTCGCCCTCGTCTCCATGATGCTCAAGTCCGAGTCGTTCTCGCCCTTCCGTTGCGACCGCAACCTTGCTCTCGGCATCAACCTTACCTCCCTCACAAAAGTCCTTCGTTGCGCACAAAACGAAGACATCCTCACCCTCAAGGCCGAGGACGCGCCCGATGTCGTCAACCTGGTCTTCGAGAGTGCTGAGAGCGACAGGCTGAGCGAGTACGATATCAAGCTCATGGACATTGACCAGGAGCACTTGGGTATCCCGGACACTGAGTACGCTGCTACTATCTCCATGCCCAGCTCAGAGTTCTCGAAGATCACCAGGGATTTGTCTGCGCTGTCGGAGTCTGGTAAGACTGTCACGCCCGCAACACTTTCGCCCAAAACACGCTAACACATAGCACAGTCTCCATTGAGTGCACAAAGGAGGGTGTCAAGTTCGCTTGCACTGGCGACATTGGCAACGGTTCCGTCACCCTTCGCCAGCACACCGACGTCGAGCACGAGGAGAAGAACGTCGAGATCAGCCTTACCGAGCCCGTCGCCCTTACCTTTTCCCTCAAGTACCTTGTCAACTTCTGCAAGGCCTCCGGCCTCAGTGGTCAGGTCAAGCTTTGCCTCAGCAACGAAGTGCCTCTCCTTGTTGAGTACGGCCTTGCCAACAACTCATACCTCAGGTTCTACCTCGCCCCCAAGGTAAGCACTGTAGACTACCCTTGACTGAAAATCAGCCACTAACAATACTTGCAGATCGGCGACGAGGAGTAATGACTTAACCACCACGGCATGATGATAACAACAACTTTTAGCAAGGGCATTGATGGAGTTCATGGGTCGAGGCGGGATGTATCTATGGTGGCCTAGCAGGAAGAAGCTTGGCCTGGGATAGTAGTCAAGAAGAGAGTCTTGATGCGATGAATGATACCAAGTCGTCAGGATAGGTGTTGGCGTGGTTTTTGAGCACAGCACGTATACCAGCTCAGAATCATAAATCTAAATTTGCATATGCTTCAATAATCCTTCCAATAATATTCATTCCCTTCAAATGCAGTCCTCTTGTTAGTGGCAAAGACAGTCTTTAGTTTTTTAGTATGGAAGGCAGCTGACCAACTGCGTGCCGCCTTCCCCGCTGTGAAGCAAGCACATGCAAGCAACAAGTCCGATCTTCGAGGTCCATCATCATCTCGAAACGTCCACACCCACAAACACATCACTAAACCACACATCATGACCGACGCACAACACTTCTTCGATCTCGCCCGCGCGCAAGTCAACTCTGTCGCAGCCGATGTAGAGCGCCACTTCGACCTCGTCGCCTCACATCTCCGCGAATGGATTCCCTCAGACCCATCAGCACTCGTCAGAGCACCACCTCGTCGCCTCCCACCGCCCACATACTACGAGGTGGTCACACGATGGATGGACAGAAACCGCGCACTCACCGCTGCGATCGTCGCCTTCGCCGTCACTGGAGCTGTGAGCACTGGCGTCTACGTGCAGAATCGCAAGGCGAACAGGAAGAGGCGCGCTAGGAAGAGCCCAAGTGGCGCGAGGATAGATGTTGTCGTCGTGGCTGGTGCGACATCAAGTCCGCTCGCTTCGGCTGTGGCTCTCGATTTGGAGAGGAGAGGATTCGTTGTCTATGTTGCGACGTCCTCGACCGAGGAAGAGACGTACATCCGCAGCTTGTCGCGCGCAGACTTGCTGCCTCTGCCACTGGCGCTGGCGGATCCCTTCGCTGCGCAGGAGCAGCTTGCGCGCTTCCAGAACTTGCTCGGACGTGAACATGTTGCTTTCGATGGCGCCGAGCCTCATCATTTGGAATTCAAGGGCTTGGTGCTGGTACCGGACACTGGCGCTGCGCCTGTTGGACATATTGGTGACTTTGCAAGCGAGGAGTGGAGCGACATGCTGAATGCTAAGGTGTTGAGCACAATTGCGACTACTCAGCTATTCCTGCCGGCGCTGGTCGCACATAAATCGAAGGTTCTGATGCTCACACCGTCCATCACACCTGCGCTGCAACTGCCAGGACACGCCGCCGAGAACACCCTATACGCTGCGCTGAAGACCTTCACATCTACGCTCGCTGCCGAGATGAGGGAACAGAGCACCGGCGTTAACGTCTCGCATTTCAAGCTGGGCAACTTCGATATCCCTTCGGTGACAGCAAAGCAGAGGCGCGAGGGCCAGGCTTCGCCCAAGTTCAGGGCTACACCGCTACGGGAGCTCAACAACACCGTCTTCGATACCTTGGTGGCACGAAAGCCAAATGCCATGCTCCGAGTCGGCAGAGGTAGCCTTGCTTATGACATTGTCGGTACAATCGCTCCGCAATCTATCATCGGCTGGATGCTGGGTCTTGGAAAGAAGCAAGAAGCGGCAGCGGAAGTGGACCCACGGGAGGACTTGGCTGGCAGTCAGGCGAGTATCACTTGGGAGAAGATCGACGAAGAGGCTTGAAATTGGTAGTCTTGTTTGCCTTCGTTTATGACATTGCAAGGAAAGTCTCTGGTGGGCTTTGATGCTGGCGTTGGGGATAATGACGATACCACTCTGCTTACTCTGTAACTATTAGACATTCAATTACTTGCTCACAAGAAATATGAGCTACAACAAAGGAGATTCCTAGATTAATGTTCCTGATTAGATCAGAAAAGAGACCGGCTCTTTCAGACTTAGCAATCGCATCGCAATTTCTTCAAGCCATCTTCGACCTCCGCAGCATAATCTCCTCGTTGCGCCTCAGTTCCTCCCGACTCCTCTCCACCGCCCTGTCCAAACTCGCCTGGATCCTCCCCGCAATCTCCTCCACCGGAGTCTCCATGCCCACCAGCCCGATGAACTTGCCCACCTTCCTCCTCTTGATGCGAATGCGGTCCTTGTCGCTCAAGTCCGCGTACGGATTGCCGGCTCCAGCCCCGGCCGACGACGAAGAAGCCTCCTCCGGAGAAGAACGCAGCGTAGCCGGGCCCTTCTTCTGCTGCTCCCTCTGCAAATCCTGCACGGTCGTCATCAGCGTCTCCAGGAACGCCTCCTCCGGCACGTCCGCCTCGAGCGCAGCGTCCACATCCGCCGCCGACGCTTTCGGCGAGCGCCGCTGCTGCTGCTGGTCTGCCGTGCTGCTGCGCCGCGCCAGGAAGTCTTGTCCCAGTTCATCAGCGCGGGGTAGTGCTGCGTCCAGGGGCCTGGCGTGGATTGGTGGTAGTGGTGCGCGATGCTGTCGAGCTCGTCTTCGGTTAGGAGGTGGAAGGCTAGGAGGGTCTTGGGGAAGGCTGGGTGGGGTGGGCCCGAGGGGAGGGGCACGAGGGGTGCGAGCTCGAGTTGGAGGGTGGCGATTTTTTTGGTGAGGGCAGCGTTGTTGGGGCGGGTCAGAGGGGCCATTTTGGGATTGGTGTTGGTGGGATGTGTTGGATTCCTGAGAGATGGAGGATGGTCTTGTTGTGATGCGGATGGAGGGTCGCTGGAATTCGCGAGGAGCGCTCTGGCGACGAAGAGCAATATCTGGATGGTTCGCGATTCTGTATCGAGTGGTGAGGATGCAGGATTTCGCTGATGGTGCTGGATGCCACGATGAGGAAGTGGATGAAAGAACGTTCTGTCGAAACCGGAGATGCTGGCGAGTATATCTCTTCCCTTTGTCGAAGCTCGGGCATGTCTAATGAGCCACACTGTCTTGAGAGTCTAGGGCTGCTTGAGACAAAGAACATGTTTCTGACGAGAGACTTGGAGTTTCCTGAGGATCTTCTCTTTGTTCTGTCTCGGAGTTTGGCGAGTGCTTGCCATGTGGGCTTCGAGTGTCTTGGGCACTGGTTAGTAGCAATTATTGCAGATCACGCAGCCTGAGTCGGATACAGTCTGGTCATGTCCAATAGACTAGACCGTAAGATTAAAGAGCGAATAGTCAGAGTGCCCTAGTTAATATTTCGTTTACAAGAGCCTATTCATTGTAGCAAGATAGAGTGTTAGTAGTAGACATATGACCAGAAGAGATAGTCATAATAGAAAAGAAGCTAGATATAGTATAACTATAAGAATTAAAGTTTCATGCGCAACTAACTCCTTATAGGGACTCTGCTCCCTTATCCGATCCGCTACCCTGATCATTTAGATTACCTTAGGGTTGGCTCACCAGATCTCACTCTACGAACCTGGAAAGTACTGATTCCAGTCACCACAATCCTGCCCCTCCTTCCTTATGTCCCGAGGTGACACAGACGCTGAGGTTTCGAGCCTAAGTGGTGCCTACACTCGGCCGCATCTGTTTCCGATGCCCTCGGAGCGCGATGCCTCCACCTAAACAGTCCCGGAAGCCCGGGCAGGCGAAACCCAGCAGCAGGCCAGGCGATAACGGGGTCCCCAAGCGGCGTCCCATCGGAAGCGTCTCCTGCAACTCGTGTCGAGCTAGAAAGGTGCGGGTAAGTGTGCCATGCTGCACTAACAGGAACGCGATGTGGGCTGATGATGAGTAGTGCGATGAGAAGCGGCCGTGCGGGCAATGTCGAAGTCGCTCACTCACATGCGACTACGTTGCAAACGAAGGCGAGACACGAGTCGAAGCGCTGAAACGCCGTATCCAAGCACTGGAGCAGGAAAACAATGCTCTACACCGCGAGAACCGGGGTCTCAAGGAGAGAAATGATATGCTCGTACTGTCCAAGAGGTACATGACCAACGCTGCCCACCGGTTTCGTCACATCGGATGCCACATGCAGGACTCCTCGAGATGCAAACCCCCCAGGAGTGGCTGAAGGGACGCCGCAGCAGCTCGGATTTAATCCTTCAACTAATTTACGGCTATCCGCTCACAAAACCGCGCGTGCATCGATGCCATTTACACAGTCGGGGCTAGAGTTTGAGCTGATGCAGAGCCATCCCTATTCCTACAGCGTCGAGACGTCAGATTTTGCCGCTATGGCATCGCTACGTGGGCTAGAGATCCGAGCATTGTTTAGAGAACAGTCCCCATACCAAACGACCTTGCTGCAGCGGCCATTTCACTTTATCTACAGACTGATCATCCCCTGCTCGGCTTCTTCGACGCCGATGTCTTCCTGGAAGACTTACTGGCAGGCAGATCAAGGTACTGCTCGACCCTGCTGGTGAGCTCTTTGCTTTTCTGGGCACTGGTGCGTCACCTACTCAAGCTTATCGGTTGGCCGACTAACAACCATGAAAGCATGGGTTTGTCACATTCGACCATCGGGCTCGGGCTTTGCAGAGTCAGTTTGGCTCTGAATGCTTCCGCCTCTGGGACGAACAGCGAGATATTGATACACTGCCGACGGCATCAGCGTCAATGTTTCTGAATCTCTGCTGGGCAGCCGATGGAGACGACCGACTAGCCGCCGACTACATTCGCCAGGGCCTGCAGATTGGCTACAGGCTTGACTTTTTTGGTGCGCCCGCAGAGATACCGGAGGACCTCGATCGCGATCAGCTCCTGTATCTTCGGGCGACCGCAAGTACCGCCTGGGGAATGTTCAATTTTGTGACGTGCGTATTCCTGCCCCTGCGTTCTCTTGACTTTCTGACCCATGACCTTCCAGGCTGCGGGCCTTCAATTATCGCGAATTCGCTACGACACCGTGCCCCAAGTTCGCTATCCCGGGTAGCGAGTTTCTGATCGGTAAAAGCTCCTGCGCCGACGTTCGCCACGCCCTTCCGCATTACATGGGCCAGAGCTTCACAAAGTCGTGCAAGCTTTGGCAGATAGTCAATGAGATTGCGCTGTCCTACTACACACAAGGTCAGCAAGGTGACGTGGGCCAATCGCATTTCTCTTTGGAGTTCGCCGAAGCCAAATATCGGCAGCTCCTGCAGTTGGCGGACGGATTGGGCGATAGCGAAGTCGCTTGGAATGAGACCTCACATCACGAGAACGTCTTCCGGTAGGTTGCGCATTTCATTCGTATCGATATCCAATGCTTGATCAGAACTGACAGTGGACAGTATAAACTACCACAATGCAATATTGGACATCTTCCGGCCGTTTCTGAACACGCACGAAACTCTACGGACTTTTTGCTCGGACAAGTGCAAACCGAGCGACATATTTTGGGCATCTGTTCGCCAACTCCGTCAGCTCATACTGTACCATCCGCTTGTCCACAAGTCCGCGGCCTATTCCATCTGGTGGCACGTAGGCCTCCTCCACGTCGCCAACGCCAGCTTGGAAGCACCCAAAGATTCGCAATCGCAATTCTTCTTTCTCCTCTGCATAATCAGTTACCACAAGCTCTCTGCAAGCTTCCCTATCACGAGATCGATCATGCGTGGCCTGCTCACCGCTGCAGTGGCCAAAGGTATCGTCACAGATGGGATCGCGAGGGCTCTGCAGCAGCAATTTCAAGAGGACTCGCTGCGAACGAGCCTTTTGGAAGGATCGTTCGTAGTGGACTTTGGGCTGGCTACGAAGGACCCCCAGTCGGCGCGCGCGGCGACTCTTGCTAAGCAGTTTGACTTGGTAGTCAGAGGGTCGGGGCGTGTGAATTGACAGCAGGGTGCGTTGCACTGCCGTTGTCTGCAATATCTCGGAAGTCATCTGCATTCAGCACTTCATGTCCGAGATCCCATGATACGATATGAAGCTATATTTGATAAGAAGCAAAGGGAACTTTCCCCTAAAGAGGACCGGTGCAGATGCTCAGAAACCAGATATGGCGCAAGCCCCAAACCGTCAAGCGGAGGGAGTCACCTAAATAGCGACAGGCTGGGGCATTGAAGATGTGGCCGCTGCGATTTTCGCACTCGAACTGCAAACGATTCTAGGGGGATAGCACGTGGACCACTTGTCCTAAAACCCTAGTGTGGATATCAAGAAGAGGGTAGACGTCTGATCAGTTGGGAAATACTTTGCAGCTGTCTTCGGGCAGTGCGAGTGCTAAATATGGTGCCCTGCATATGACATCGCGTACTCGAACGAGAAACACACGGAGTGCGCTCATGCAAACTTGGTCTCCATCAGTATTGACTCTAACTAGCCCACAGGCTCTTTGCCATCATGCGCACTTGCTTCTAACACTAACAACATCTCGATGACCTTTTCGAAATTCTTGGATAAGCCGTCATGGTAATTAGAGCACTGCTGTCCTATGACGTTATGCGCGTGCGCTGCTTCAATTGCAATATGACCATCAGGCCATCGACTTCGGTGATTTGTGTTTGTTCCAAATTCCAGCAAGAGTCGCACCGTAGATTGATCTTCCGACGACGCCAATGTCACTGCTGTTTCATACCGTTTGTTTGGAGCATCGACCTTCACTTCGGCCCGGAGGAGCATTCGCGCCATTTTTATGGTTTGAGTGTTTTCGGGCTGTAGAGCAATCCATAGGGCAAGCGCAACGGAATGTTCAATTTGATTGTTATTCGGGTCGGCTCCGAGTTCCAAGAGAAGGTTGGTGAAATCCGATGGTGAAGTTCCTCGAGAAGAGTTGATAGAAATGAGCTCGGACAGTCTTTTACCGCTGATAGACAGTGCGTGTATCAACGAATGCTAGATACTGCCCACGAGCTTCCGTGGTGACCGAACCATCCTGGAAAAAGGGTGTTGCGTAATGGTAACATTGCCCTGGCTGTAACAGCTGGCTTGAGGACATGATATCTTTTATAACTTCATTATCGTCGCTTCCACTATTGCTATTCTACCCAGCGGTCATGTCTAATGCTTCTATCCTGCGAATAACAGCTTCGAGCCTTGATCCCTCTACATCGGAATCCTTTCGATGTACATCGAAGACCCAATTGGCCTTTGGCCGTTCGCTCGCAATTGCAGAGTTGCCTTCGACAGTCTGCTCCGAATCGGTCAAGATACTTGCCACTTCCGCAGGGACCTTCAACCGGTTGCTGCTCAGAGTGTGTTTAATGCCTTGCAGCGCAAAGCGCAAAACGCGAAATGCTCTTTTCATCCGACTCAACATCTTGAGCGCGGCCAAGAATCCAGCATGCACTTCTCTTAAGAATTTGCCATCGTGTGCTGTAATGAATGATATAGAGTCGAAAGCGACACCGGTGATCGCTGCTGCGAAATTGATGTCGACAGGAGATGTTTCGAAAAGAGCCTCGTGATGCCGAAGAAGGCGCCGTAATTGACAAGCAGCGTCAGAGCAGATTCGAACGATTCTCAGACGAAATTCGCCTATGTCAGGACCACAAAGGTCCGGGTCGAGTCCGCATTTCTGCGGAACGAATGGACGAAGAATTTCTAGCACAGCATGATGGTACGTGCAGCTTCTGAAAGTCAGCAAAGACGTAGCAGCAAATTCATGTAAGCGAGTGCATCTGATACTCACTGAAGAAGGATTAATTGCGGTGTGGCACTTGTAATTTCTAAACAAGTGCTCCGCGTGGACCAAGAATCGCGAAGCCTATCGTAGAGATCGTATGCTGCGTTCACGTATGCATCCGAGGATTCGTCTTTGTCAAACCGCGATTGCAATGCAGGTATTTCGCTGATCACCAGGTAGAGCTTGCAACGGGTTGCGAAGATGGTCGGCTTTCCTACCCCTACCTTGTCCTTTGACCAAAACAAGCCTCTGTGCAGATTGCGCAACATGGGATCGGACCATCTCAATCATATTGGCCTATGGAAGATCCAGCGATATGTTTCTTTTCGTACTTTAGTGGGGTACACGTACCGTATATGCGGTGTTGAGAAGCGAGATTAAGGGCCAGAAGCCATCGAATATGCTGGGGAGGCATGGAACGATCTTGTTGCACGTGATGTCGAGCTCTATTTTGGCTGACATCAGGCCCACTGTTCACTAACAATCTGCGCAGCTCGTTCCGCAATCCCATACACGCCGCTCTGGATGTGTCCACTGACAAGCGCTGGCATAATGCTCGCATCGACAACGCGCAGACCTTGCACGCCATAAACCTTCAATTCGGCGTCAACAACGCCACCGTCCTCCTTCGGAAGCATAGCACAAGTTCCAACCGGATGCCAGATGCTAGCCATGTTGTTTTGTGCATACTCAAGCCAGTCCTCATCTGTATTTACGACGTCAAGACCCGGCTCGTACTCAGCCGTCCAGGCGTAACTCATCGGCGGAGTCTGTGCGATCGTACGCAGATACTTTGCGATATGTGCAACGCCGTGCAGATCATAGGAGCTGTTGAGGTAGTTAGGGTCGAAGCTGGGCTTCGTTGTGAAGTTGGCACTGGTGATGTGGGAACTTCCGCGGGAGAGAGGGTGCTGGAGCACGCCAACGAGAGCAAAGAAACTGCTACCGTACAGGGAGCTGTTGGCTACAGGGTAGCCTTTGGCTCCCAGGTAGCCGTCTGAAAAAAGCACTTCGGCTTGCGGGACTACTTTGGACAGATCTTCGAGATTTTGTAGCTTCTTGACGTCGACCACATTAGACATATTGGCCGACGAGTTCGCACGCGCCACGAGCGATGAAGTATCTTCGATGATCTGGTCCCACTGCAAGTATGCGTAGCCACTGGAGGTACTGTCGTAAAGTCCTGTTTTGTTCTCGCGCCAAAGTGCTAGTTGTTCAACGGCGTAGGTTGTGTTCAAGCGCAAGATATCCGGAGTCGTGTAGTTGTCGCGAAGCTGATAAGCGTTGACGATCCTTACATGGTCTTGTAAGTTGTCACCGACGCCAGAGAGCTCGACTTTCTGCTCCACACCAGCGGCTTGGAGAACAGCTTTCTGACCTACACCAGAAAGCTCGAGCAGCTGTGCGGACTGGATAGTGCCCGCGGAGAGAATGACCTCTTTGCTAGCATTGATGACTGGTCCATGCTTGAGCGTAACACCAGTCGCACGTGCAACATCATCGATGTTGACTTTGGCGACTTCCGTGTCCAGCAAGACATGTAGATTACCAGGCGCATCGGCCAAATAAGCTGTGCTGTATGATCTCGTGTAGTTGGAAGGCTGGATGTTGCTGGTATGGCGCATGTATCCTATCAGCTCTCCATCGAGATAGCGTTCGGTCTGAGAGAGACCGAGGTTCTGCATTGCTGGGAAGAAATGCTCCTGCTGAGGTGGAGCCAGTCGATTGATCAGGAAGTTGATCGGGCCATCATCGCCATAGCCTTGAAGTCCAATGGAGCCGTTGGCGGGTGTGATGTGATACTCTTCTGCCTGTCGCATTGCCGCAAACATGGATTCCGCGTTCCAGCCCACATTGCCCAGTTCCTCCCACGCATCGTAGTCTGCCGCAGCACCACGGTCCCAAGACAAGAGATTGAGCGCAGAACTTCCGCCCAGGACACGACCTCTGTTCTGTCCAATAGCGCGGCCATTGGCACCAGCCTGCGGTATGGATGTAAAGTTCCAGTCGTACCTGCTTCCGAGAATCGATCCTTTGCGACCAGGAATATAGATACCCGCCTCGTCTCGGCCATCGGGTCCGGCTTCGATGATGAGGACAGAGGAGTCTGCCAGTCTCTTACTGAGATGCGTAGCGAACGCCACACCGGCTGTACCGCCACCCACAACAATCTAGGTGGTCAAAGCTATGTCAGCGATGTTGACGCTGCCCGGGGCACCACCATACGTACAAAGTCATAAGTTTGCTGAGGCACGGTAATGGCCACTGCCAATGGGGCCAGCGATGCAGCCAGGTATGTGGCTAGCATTCTCTAAAACTTCCGATGCAACTAGTACTGTTTTGAGAATGCTCCCAAAAAAAAAGTGGCAGTACTATGAAGAAACTTTGGGCTGAAGGCGGGTGGAATAATAAGTTCAAGCAAGACTTAGCCTATTGTGACGCCAATAGAATCTTGCACACGAGCGTACAAGGCATAGTAGCTGCAGAGCTTCGGCAGTTGTAGTAGATGCCATGGTACCTATGCCAACCTGCATGAACAGCAAGCTAATGACAGTAGAGGTGGGCTCGACTCCGCACAGCAGGGCTCGAAAGCCCTACCGAATCTCGCTTGGAGACACATCCTAGCAACGGGATATAGTGTGATCCTTCCGCGCATGATTTATGAAAGAGTGGTCCATTGGATGATGCCTGCATGTGAATACAAGATAAGAATGGCGTCTGGTTGATGATGGGGTGCTCGGGATGACTTGGACCACAAGCGGATGGCGCCGGGTGCCAAGGCCAGATCTGTCAACTGTTCGATGTGCAATGCTCGGGTAATAACTCCATTATCGACAGAAACTTGGTACATTATGAGATCGTGGTGCTTCTGAGGAAGGTGATCTCTCCGTTGTAAGTAAGAGGAATTGCCCCGGAAACATTCGCGTCGAGCATTAGCCAGGGCCCTCAGGCACAAGTGCCGCAGGATTTGGGTGGCCCTTTGCGCCTAAAGGATCCCCTTTCGCACTCATCAAAAACCATCCAGGAACGATCCTGATGGCCTGCGTCAGTATTGATCCGCATTCTGCTAAGCTTGCCGGACCTGCCAGCATATTTCCTCGTCCAGATCCTCTACACGAGACGTCCCCTGGTCTGGATAATTCGCGCTGGTACATGACAAGTTCGAATGTTTGCACTATTGTGAGGGGTCTGAACGCTACAACTCAATTCCCACCTGCTCGCGTAGCAACCAGTGAGACTTCGTGCTTGGTCGTTATCACTCCTTCACGAAGGACCTCGGAGGGATTCAAGACCGAATGTGAGCAGTAGAGACAGACAAAACCATGCTCCATACGAGCCATCAGCACGTGCGATCACGCCAAGACCTTGGGCATTATCCCTGCTCTCTAGGTGGATTGCACACGTCCTTTGATGGATCGCGGAACAATCCATATTGTGCACGCTGCTTATCACCTACTCACCGCCCCTGGGCAGCTAATGCAACAGCTTGGCTGGCGGCCTAGCTTCAAAGTCCGTAGTGATCGCACTGCTGCTGAGAAGCCAGTGCGAAGTCCGAACCTAGACCGCAAGCCTAGGCACATCACTTTGGGTTTTCTAGGTACCGAATCCGACAGCACTGGCAGCAATGGTAGATGACAGGAGCCTTATTAGACGAGGCGCACAATCTTTTTTGCTTCGAACACTAACACGAGGAGGAGCAGGGTCGACTCCATATGCTCCTTTTGTGATCATGGTCCATATTTCTGATCATCGCCTCATGGCCTTTCGGTAGTCCTCACTCACCTCTGGGACAAAGATGTCTTCCACGTCCCCTCGCGCCACGGACGACGACATTGGTAACGTGCTCCTCATCCCAGCAGCGTTTTTCATCGTACCGAGCGTCATCATGACAGTATTACGACTCTGGGCCCGCAGAAACTCCCTAGGATCAGACGACTGGACGATTCTCATCGCGGCACTACTCACAATTGTCCTCAATACTCTGAGCATAGTTGGTGTCAAGCATGGAAAAGGCCGCCATGTTTGTGCCCTGGATCATGAATCGACCGCCGAGATAGGACGATACAGTTGGATCAACCAGATTATACTGTTCTGGGCGCTCTTCTTCATCAAGATCTCTGTCTGTTTGTTAGTCCTGCGGGTCAAGAGCACTACGCTTCTACATTGGATTTCGGGCATCGTCACTGCTTTGATGATAACAAGTACGATAGTAGCTTGCGCGGCGCTATTAGCAGAGTGCAAGCCGGTCTTTGCTTACTGGAACAGGAGCAGTGGGGAGTGCCGTGCTCCAACATTCCGCATCTATTCAATCTGGGTGCAAGCTGGTACATCTTTCGTCCCACGTTGTTGAGACTGACCTCCTCCCAGCCATCTCGGTCTTCACTGATCTGGTGTGTTCTCTGCTGCCATTCCCGATACTCTGGAGTCTACAATTGTCCCCTCGGAAGAAGATTGCAGTCGGTACGTTGATGGCTCTCGGTGCAATGTGGGTGCTACTTCTCCATATGTTTACCATTGAGATTGCTAATTCTTTCACAGTGCATTCGTCTTCGCCATTTTGAGAGCGACATCACTAAGTCTTGGCCTCAGCGACACGACTTGTCAGTTTCCCGAGCCTTGCAACCTGCGCATCCAACTGACCTGATCCTTACAGACGACTATACTCTCACCGGAACCTGGATGACGTAAATTTCCTCGGCGTTTTTGTTGTCGATCTGCGCTAACAAGCAGGTAGGCTGGAAGTCAACATCGGCCTCATAGCCAGCAACATAGGACTTATGCATGCCGTCCTATTCAAAAGAGGAAAGTCACAGACCTCATATGCGTATGGCACGCAGGATTATGCTTCAAATGTGCGGCGCAGCCGTCCCAACACACGGCTGCATTCCAACGAAAACGATCCGGGTCACAGCCTCGTTCAAAGTTACTCCGACGGCCGCAGAAAAGAGACAGGCGCCAACGCATCTCTATCTGGCGAAAGGATCTCAAACGACATTCCTTTGGATCGTGTACAGAGTGTCAGCAGCCAGAGGTCGCTGGAAAAGTCTGTATCGAAATGGTAGCATAAGATACGCTTCGTGTATGTTTAAATATCTGAGAGTCTGCACGTGATCAAATCTGGATTTCACTTCAGGTATCTCACGCCCCTACAGACCTTCACCGTATATAACAGTCTTAGCCTTGAAGCCATCGAGAACCGGCGGCTTCCTCAGTGACGCCGCGTTTCTGACGACTCTCACCTCAGCCGCTCTGGTAAGTCTTAGATGCCGTGAAGTCTCAATGTCTTCGTCTGATCCTTCTGCCTTTTCGTTGCCGATAGCAGCAACTTCCTGCTCGTACTTTTCAGCCGTGTCCTTCAACACCACGTGCATTGAAGCCAGCACTTTCTCAGCTGCCTTTGCTAGCGGTAGGTCCTGCGGCGCCACTCCGTCTGGGCTACGCCAGCTAGACGTCTCCAGCAAGCCGGCACTTGCAGCTTCTTGCCTGAGACGCGAGACCATCAATGCCGCAAACATGTCGCCGGTCCCAGAGAAGAAGATCGGAAGTGAAGGCACGGTAATGCTGAAAAGGCGCGGCTTGTTGTCCGATGTGCGCGTGCTACCGACCACGGATAGTCTGGCGGTCGCCGATAAGTCCTGTTCGGAAGTAGAGGGTGTTGTGGAAGTCGATGCAGGGAGGCGAATAGACGTGATCAGCACGTGAGGGATCTGGTATCTGTCGTGCAAGGTCTCGATAGCGGCGTGCATGGATTTGAGGTCTGTGATCTTGACATCTGAAAGTAGCTCAGCTTCGAACTGGTTGGGAAGGATAAGGTCGGCGTCTTTCAGCAAGTCTTTGTAGACCGGAATCGTGTCTTCTGCAACGTAAATGCGGCCGTTGTCACCCATGACTGGGTCGAGTACCCAGAAGAACTTGCCAGGCGAGGCCTTCTCTCGCAGCTCTCGGCCAATTTTGCCGACTTCCTGGACCAATGCTGCGGAAGGGCAGTAGCCGGAGAGCATCATATCGAAATCGTCCAGACGTGCATTTTTTAGGCCGGCGTAAAGAGAGGCCACCTCCTCTGGGGTAGATTTGCGGCCATTGAAGCGTCGGTAGGCGACGTGGTTACCTGCCAATGTGTGAGACCAATGGTTCATGAATGGTCTGGACCATGAGATGACACTGACTGTAATTGACTGTGTGAATGGCAGAGACCTCGCAGCCCAAAGTCTGCATGCAGAAGGTGGCCATTGTGTTGCCGACATAACTTGTTTCAACTCAGCCATTGACCATCGTCTACGATGGGGCATTATTGCACTATAGTAAAACGACTTACCCGGATGTGACCTTGAACAAAAGTCAGCATCTGCAATTCGGTCGTCCCTGTTGTATTGAAAACACCCACATGACTGGCAACAGCCAGGACGTGAGTCTCCGGCACCTCGAGTTCGGTCATAGTAGATCAGGGAGAAATGTAATATTGATAAAGAGCGGTAATAGGAGATGCAATTCTCTATATCATCTGTAGTTGTTATCTACCTCTATCATTACTCACATCGTTCCGCTGGGCGCGTCCCGAATGACAAGAAATGTGGAGCGACAAACTCAAATCCGCTTAAGGTTTCGCTTGCACCCTAACCCTTCTCTTGTGTTGACCGAAACACCAGCTTTAGTTTGAAGATACATGCACAGTACATACATGTACATGTACATGCAAGCTACCTACAGCACCACTACTCGCAATATACTGGTCGCGCCTTGATCATACACCGGACCTACGCAATCAAAGAAGGATTCGGACAAGCAAGCAGCACCGAACATATCCTCGAACCTCTCGAAAGCTCAAAACATCAACGCTCTCCGCCAAAATGGCTGCACCTTCCCGTCTTGCTGCTTTGCCTGGCTATGACACCGCACCTGATGTCTACGAGACACCCGAACTTACAGATGACACCTCTACCACACACCACACCGCGCCCTCAGAAGTAGACGACACAACCTCCGCATCCGCGACCACAGACTCGGAAAACGAAAGCGACAGCGAAAGCGGCGTGGTTTCGCGGCGGCGGCTGAAACCGAGCCATGCACGCGAAAGGTTCACACGTGAGGGTAAGGGAGTGGAGATCAAGGACGGCAGATTCGGGGATCGCGTTGGTGGGCTGGGAGGACGTGGGTACAGGGTGAGCCAGGTCTCACGGAGGGAAAACAACGAGAGCTTGGGAGAAAGAGTCGCTCGCTTGAAGCGGGAGGTGGAAGAGTGTCGAGTCCTTGCTGAAGGAGCCAATGGAGACGGAATTGTGGGTGAGGGAGATATGGAAGGACTGAGGAGGGTGCTGGAAGGGTTGCAGACGAGCAAGGGAAGAGACTTACGAACACGAGACGGTGATATTGAAAGCGACAAGGTCAACGAGGAGGCCAGCAAAGGCGTGGCAGAGTTTGATGCGCGCCTAAGCGTGCTGGAAAAGAGCTTAGGGCTGGCCAGTCTGGATGGAGGCGCGCCAGAGGCACCACTTCTGCCTTCTCTTGCACTACTGGATCGGCAATTCGGCGCTCTCATGAACGCCTCGTCGCTTGCAAGTCTCGAAGCTGCAAGTGCGCGGATCAGGAAGCTCAAAGAGGAAGCGGAGCAGTTATCTATGCCTTCGGAATCTACAACTCAACCGCAGTCCAGCGGCACAACGACACCTACTTCCGAGACAACGGCACAGCATGGCATGTCCCCAGTAGATATCGAGAAACTCCGCGCTCTCCACAGCCTACTACCGACTTTGCAATCACTCTCGCCCACAGTACCAGCCTTGCTCGATCGCCTACGCAGCCTACACACTCTTCACGCCGGTGCAGCGAACGCAGCAAGCGAGCTGGAAGATGTCGAGAAGAGTCAGGCAGATCTGGACAAGGAGATGAAAGAATGGCGCCAAGGACTTGAGAAGGTCGAAAAAGCGATCAGGGAAGCTGACGAAGCGAATGGCAGGAACGGCAAAGTCGTGCAAAGTTGGGTGAAAGACGTAGAGGCGCGGATGAGTAAACTTGGGTGAACTGTTGTTGGCGATGGCCCTTTTGGGGCTAAGATACAGTATTATACCACAGTGTGATCTTCGTAACGATGATGCCCTTAATACTTTATACAATACTGGCTGTGAACTGCTGAGGTCTGTGATACCCTGTCCGTCCCTGTCATCATTCCCTCCTCCATTAGCACTGCGTTCGTGCAAGAATCGCGTTATCATACTGACATGCCAGCAACCCTGAACACGGTCCGTTCCCAGGCTTACAATCCGCACATTCCCAGAATCATAGGCGTCGTCTCGTCTTCATTGTTCACATCGCCCACGTACCCGATCTTGCCCTCTCCGACTTTGGCGAAAGCAGCAGGCGTCTCTGTGTGGTTGGTCACCCGCCTTGGTCCAAACACATTCGACTCGATCACCGACTCATCGCCAGGCAGGTACACCGCATCATCGTAGGTGACATTGGCAAGATGCAAGGCCTTCTGACTGTAACTCGCAGCCAGTCCACTCTTTTCGAAATGCTTCATCTCACGGTTGAGCTTGAAGGTGGAACGATGGTACGAGCCCGACTCCCACGGCAGGTCGAACCTCGAGAAGAGAGTCTTGATGTTCGGAGGCCGCGTGAAGGAGGAGAACAAGCCCATGAAGACGAGCACGCCGCCTGACCGGACGTAGCTGAGCGCATCGTGAACAAGCGATATGCGGGTGCTGACGGTAAGGGATTCGTCGGCGGAAAGGATGGCGGCTGGCTTGGGGTGGCTGTTAAAAGCGGCTCGCGCCTCTTCTGGTGTGTTGGCCTGTCGGAACTCGGCTTTGGTCTTGATAAGCCCGATGAAGCCTTCGTACATATCGTTGAAGAACTCTGGCTTGTCGAGTGTGAGGACCACGATGACTGGCTTTGCGCCAGCGGATTCGGAGGATGCCATGGTTGCGCTGTGGTCTTGTTTTTTCTCGAGTCAGCGTCCTACAAAGGGGCAACTGGCGGGCTGGTTGGGCGTACAGTCTGGTTGCGTGATTTAGACTCGTTACGCTGAGGCTTGATGTTCGTACTTGCACGGCGATAGTCGGTGTAGTTCACCTTGGCCGGGCACGCTACTGAGAGTTTTCAATGGAGACTGAGTTGAGCGATCACGAATCACAGAGTTTGGGACGTTTACTGTGATGGCACGGAGAACGAGGTGTGAGTTTACTCAGCTCGAAGGTCGTCGAGAAGTCGCAGCTGGTGATGTTCACGTGATACTACAGGAGGGAGAGATTATGTGGCTGCAGCTGTTCCTGTCTCACGTAAAGCGAAAGCAGCCACTGTAACACTCCCAATGAATGCGCTCTTCAGCCTTTGCCTTTGCCACCACCTTCGTAGTATAATTCAGCGGAGTTGATACTGCAGATTTGCCGCCACAGTGCGCAATCTCTGGTCGACAATGTAACATCAAGCATCGCAACTGAGTGCACCACTGACACGGTAAACAATAGCAACTTCGTATTCGCACTGCGTGCCGAACAACACCGGCATACTTTTTGAATGGACAGAGGGCCCTTCAGGAGGCAACTCCGTCTGGCAAGCATCAGTAGGCGCAAACGGAGGCTCCACGAAGACCACCGATGCCATCCACGGCATCTTCGAGCCTCCAAAACAGTTATGTGGCTCGTCTCGTTATGGGCATTGGATGCAAGATTCCAGACTCTGCCTACTCCCGAGCCGCACTTGATCATGGTGTCATCGCCGCTTTTTCCTTCCAATTGCCTCAGGAAACCACTGTAAGCAGTAACCAAAGCAATTTTGCTTCAGCAAGTCTATTAGGGCTGCTGACAGACCTGCCGTATTCGTGGCATCAATAATGGCCTTTGAACCGAATGTCTGCATGTCTCACAGTTTGCGGGATTTGGAAGCATCACCAGATAAGGTTGCGGCCCATCTGAAGATTCAAGCACTCGGTACACGGCACGAGGCAACGGCTACGTAGATCATCTCATCAACGTAAACAGATCGAGTACCTTTCCTGTCCCATTACAAGAAAAGACGAATGCACGTACGAGTCAAATCTTGAGTATCTCCTAGCACATGGCAAACATGGCTTCAAGCACGGCTCGATACGTAACGGTCAAGAAGATCAACCGACTGTCCGGGCCTCGGAAATGTTTTTGAAAAACGGCTGGTGTAGGTTCGAGGATTTGCGCATGTTCTTCCATGGAACCAATCTTACCAAGTTCCAGGATGGTCCGCATCATGGCTTCATGGGATGGCATACCCGCAAGCCACGTTCTGGGCAGTGGAGCTTAACCCAAATGCTACGGTAAGGTACGGCAGCGCGCACAATGGCGTACACCTCCTTATCAAAGGCGAGTTGGCATGATGGTTTCAGCTCATGAGACGCATTGAGACAGGTAAGGTACATTGTGTGACCGTCCTCGCCACCATGAGGAAGTACAAAGCAAGCCCAGTTGTGGGCAGACGTCTTCCTGTTGGCATCGCCACACGCGGAGCTCAGGCACATTGTGCTCCTAGTCACCGGCTTGTTCAACCGCATGCATACTGAGTTCACGTTTACGGCTGGAATGCCCTGCCCTTAAGATGGTAGCCAGTCACCAAACGATGCGAGCTTAGCGGGTCAGGGCTGCGAATCATCACCACTGAGAATTATTCCTAGCATACAATAGGCCTGCGTGTACCGGACCCGTCCAATTGGCTACTGGACCGTATGCACGTGGCAAGCTCTATTTTCAAGGCAACGGCTAGGGTGATCGACCGGAAAGTACGCAAGACCACTGAAGATTCAATAAAAACGCACGATGACGGTTGATTCAACTACTTTCTCGGGTCAAATGTCATACTGCATGTATGCCGAGAACATCTAACCAGTCGCTGGTTCATTTGCCGTCTTCCCGTCCCACATGGGCCTTGAACCACGATCATCAATCTAGCCATGCAAAACCTTGGTACCCGAATGTATCTCGATCGACCTCACAGTATCCGACTGCCGATGCCTCGCGCCTTCTACGTAAGTCTAATGATGAAGTCACTTCGCCAGCCGACAAGGTTTTGGCACCATCGTGGTATATCTCCATGCCATTTCTTCCTTGGGGCGGTTCTGTGATCAAGAACTTGGGCCCGAAAGGCTGAAGCCACGATACGGGTATCACACTCTGTTTCATCTCTGGTGATCTCGAAGGCTTTTTCTCTGTGGCATCTGTCTCGGACCAGGTCTGGGACAAGCAAACGACCAGCATGCCTCCCAACAATGGGCTCCCAGTACGGGCGCCCACCAGATACTCTCTTTCCAGCATTTCGGAAGGATCACGGAGCTCTCCTCAGGAACTCTCGGAGAAACTCGAGCTGAACGAAGATGCGGCACACGACGACGTTGACGGTCCAGCACTTCCTCTCGTATCAAACGATGTTCCAATCCCCGCCGGTATCTTGCGAGCGACCAACAAGGCTCGCAACGGGCCACTTAGGGTCGAGGATGAAGAGAAGACATTCCCACAACAAACAGGAGTTTCGGAGGACTTTAGCATTCTGGACATCGCTCTCGAGCAAAGACAACATGCGGAAGAGGCTCTGATCAACATCGAAACAGAAAATGACTTCGCCGAGCATTTCGCCAGATGGGATCTGGAGACTGGCAATCGCAGAGATCAATGGGAGAGCAGCAATCTCGCTACACTGCAAGAAGGCGAACAACTTCAATCTACGGGATCCAGACGGTCAGCGAGACGGTCTATGCCTGTCAGAACCCTTTCCAACCGCAGTGCTCGGCTGAGCAGATCCATGTCAAATAGCAGCGTCGCGTGCGAACTTACCGCTCTGCCTCTGTTCCCTGACAACGACGCAGTCTTGTACCGATCTCTTGACAACTATACTCTTAGGAACCAATCGAGGACAGCTGGCCGTCCGCTCTCGGAAGTCCCACCAGAAGCCGACTATGTCGGAATATTCGATGACCCTCAGACGGCGGACACTGAGCTCTCAACACCAGTTACTCATCTTTCGATAGCCAAGCCACCCGTCGATGCTGAGGAGAGCTATATACAAAGCGCGCGAAAGGCTGCATTGACGCGACTCTGTATGCGCAGCGATCGAAACGCGAGCGTTGTCGGTCCGGCTGTACAGAAAGTGAAACAAGGTGCAGCAGACCTAGCACGCCGGAACAGCTTGCTCGACGTATACGACAAGGCCAAGATCCGCGGAGAGCAACTGCAGCGTAAGAGATGGGTACAGTTAACATTCGAGTTTTCTTGCTACCTCTTGATCCTCTGCTTCATCTACTTTGTGTTAGTTGGCAGACCAATCTGGAATGGCGCAGTTTGGTGGACTTACTGGGTTGTCGAGAAGAAGTTTACTGTGGCAGGAACATGGAGTATTACGATCGCGATGGCTCTTTTGTAAGGCATCCCAGGCCCACCTCATGACTATGAGTTGCTAACATCTTACAGCTACGCTTTTGCACCACTCTTGATCCTGTTCGAGGAGGAACCGCCGATGCCAGATGATTCTTCCCCAGCTGAGGCCACACGGAATCAAAGCGTAGACAACACAGCACTTTTGATACCATGTGTGAGTATTCCCGACCCACACGTTTGGAACGGGTTGGTAGGACAGCATGATCTCGACACCGTCGACTGCGGAGCTCCCAATGGTCGCACCGCTGACAAGAATCTTTATTGCAGTATAAAGCCGCCCAACTCATTGGACCCACGCTCGCAGCGGCATTAAAGATCTTCCCGGCGAAGAACATCTTCGTTATCGCAAACGGCAACAGCCTAACGCCTCTGGATAATACCGAAGAGATCTGTCAGCAGTACGGAGTCAACCACGTTTGGAGCCCCGTTGGTAGTAAGATGTAAGTGTGCAGCGCACCCGGCCGCCAGTCATTGATGCGCAATACTAATAATTTCCTTATTCAATACAGTGTGGCTCAATACGTCGGATGCTACTCCGCCAAAGGCTTCAAGAACGTCTTACTGATCGATGATGACTGCGCGTTGCCGCCAAACTTCCCTGTAGTCAGCGACCGCCTTACCGACCAAATAAAGTGCATCGGCTACACCATCAAATCCGTGGGACCTGCAGAGAACAAGCGCGGAACCTTGTGTCAACAAGCTCAAGACCTCGAGTACAAGATTAGTGGCCTACAACGCGCATTCGCAGGCAAGATCGGAAGCGCTACATTCCCTCATGGCGCTATATCAATCTGGGATACAAAATTCCTGATAGATACCTTCCGTACCCACCCTGGGTAAGTTGTACTGGGACGGACCCTCTATGGCACATGTGCTGACTGTCATCTCAGGTTCTCGGTCTCTGAAGATTGGTTCTTCGGCCACACAGCCCGGAAACTTGGAAGCCGCGTTACAATGTGCACTGCAGTCTTCGTAGAGACGGAAACACCTTCCTCTGTCTTCTTCTCAAGCGGCAGCCGCGGAGGATTCGGCGAGATGACCATCTTCAGTCAACGTTTCTACCGATGGAACTTCTTTTTTGTCAACGGCATGTTCTATAACATGGCTTATATCCTCTTCTCCTGGAGGCTTGGATTCTGGGAGATTGGTGCCAAACTCTTCGTCTTCCAGGAGTTCTACGAGACATTGCTATATCTCCTGGCCCCATTCGTTCTTCCAATCTCTTTGATCGTCAGGCCTCTATTTTGCATCTATCTGCTCCTCGGAACGCTTGCAATGTATTACGTCAATGTTACAGTGAGTCCGAAATACGTCGAGGGTTTCCATACTTGCGCACACGCAGCTGACTTCGCCCTAGATTTTTAATGAAATACACCTCCGCCGTCGTAACGAACGTGTTGGTTGGGTCGCCGTATATGTATACTACACACCTTATAAGATCGTCCTGACCTTCGTCAACGTCTTGAGCTGCTACTGTTCGCTTTGCAAGTATGCAAAATACTTTGCGAAGAGGTGAGTCCTGCGGAATGGCGGAAGTTTTAGCTTGCCCAGCGACTAACCAGGATCACAGACACCCCAAAATCATCGAAGACGAAAGGGCAGTGGAAGTCGTCCTTCGACTCGAAGAATCTGCCCCCAAGAAAACTGAGCAAGGTCTTGGACGAAGACTTACCGTCACTGCAGTGGGCTCACAATTGAGTCGTACTGCCACACGCACTTCACGAGTAAGCCGCAACTCAAGAGCCAGCCGCAACTCGCGGGCTAGTTTTGGCTCGACTAGTATCGCCATCAGCGAAAACGTCACTCGTCCGCCTTTGGCTCACATGAACTCTCGGCCATCAAGACGCACGACCATGGTTTATGACAATAGACTCACGCCAGGCTCGGAGCGTCTATCGAACCCATTCGCAGATCTCGCCTGGATCGACACTACCGACACCATTGATTTTGCGGATGAAAAAAGAACCTAATGCGCATCACATGGGGAAAAAAGCATTGTATGTATTTAATAGTAATAGTATTGACGACCAAGCTGTCGCACGTCGAAACAGGGCCAATCATACATCTCAGCCATACATCAATAACTCAAACCCCCCTCCCATTGAGACACTTGACCAACTGCATTCAACTATAAGCTTACATTAACCTAGCTACTGCGGAGTTGAAGTTGCTGGGAAACAACATCTTTGACCTGGACTTCCATCTCCCTCCACGATTTGAAGCCGAGCTGGGCTTCGGCACGAGTCGTATCAACGAACCACCGGTCTCCGGTCTTGGGCTCTGTCAGAAAGCCAGCTCCAGGGAATTCCTTCTTTGCGTATTCCAAAACTTCTTCCCAAGGCCTGTCCTTTCCAGACACGAGGAACGAAGACACGGGAGCCTCATCCAGATTCAGAGCTCTGACGTGTGCCTCTGCAACATCAAGGACGTGAACGCCACGGTACGGCGCAAGCATTGGCTCTTTAGCGTAGAGAGAGCCGAATAGCATGCCGTTGGTACCTGCTAGCTCATCCGCGCTGGTCTGTAGCAGGTTGTGTCCGAATACAAAGACGGGATGAATGGTGACGACAGAGTAATGAGGCTTCTGGCTTGACACGTAGTCCAGTGTAGCAGTGTGCGCAGCCAGCTTACTGGCTTGGTACTGGCCCATTGGCTCGAGGGTTGGAACGATCGATTCGTCGAAGTGTAGCTCTTCCTTTGGAATGTCCTCTGTCTTGTTGTCAGTACGGGCCAGATGTCTTGCAGGGTAACTAGAATATCTTACCTCTAACAATTATGCCATCTCCGCCTTTTCCAAGCGGAATGAGAGATGCGACGGATGCAGTGATGACGACTTTCTTGATCGTGGGAGTCTTGCTCGCGGACTCCAAGATTGAAGTTGTGCCCTTGACCGCTGGGGTCAAGAGGTCTTCGTTGGGTTCGCAAGCGGAGAAGCAACATGGATCACATAGTCGGCTCCGTTCAACGCATCATCGAAAGCGTTGGCCGCTGTGTAATCGGGAACGACGACAAACTCCAGCTTGTCGGCGAGTGCTTCCAGCGCCCCGCGCAAAGATTCAATCTGTCCTTCACGCCTGACGCTCAACTTGACGTTGTGGCCGGCTTTCAGGGCCTCCAATGCCACATGGGCGCCAATAAAGCCCGTGGCTCCGGTGATGAAGACTGTTGTTCTAGACATGTTGTAAATGTGGTGTGGTTATCGGTCAGGTACGGCTGGTTACTGCGATATATGTACTTTAGTGGCTTCGGTAGTCTGCGCGTGATTTATCATCAAGCCAATTATGCAACGATTGCTAAGAAACATACTTGACAACTAAGCATTTTCATCATATACGATGGGCCACTAGTCGGAGGTTTTAGATTTCGGTCACTGGTTGAGTCCTAATGGGCCAATGGTTCTTCCGTTTCGGTATCGCATTGCGGGTATGTTCACTAATCAGTATCTGTCCTTGTCCCGTTGAGACCTTCGCCAAGATTGTGTCTCCCATCAGCGTAAGAGAATACGATACTCCGGTTTGCAGACGGAGAAGTCACGAACCCGTTTGATCGGCTTCATTCATGACCTCTCATCATTCTATTAGTCACTTTACTCTTACGCCTTATGCTGCTGCGTACGAGCTTGTATCCTTTTTCATTTCTACAGTGTGTGCTCCTGATTTGTCTATACACGTACTTGGCCTTATCATCTACGACCTCACAACCGAGCTTGTCCGCAACTACAGAGTCAAGAAAATTGAACAATTGACAAGAGTTTCCAAACAACGACCGCGCAATTAATTGACTACATAAGCGGAACCCTTGTCCTATCCTCTGGAATCTGTCCTAATATCCAACGACTACATCTTTGCTCAATCCAGGCGTACAACGAGCTTTCGGCCGGGAACTTTGCCTTGCCGCAGCAGATCCAGACCAGGAGCTACCTTATCGAATCCCCTCCCTTGCTCTTGGATGGGAGGTGGCTTGAGCGAGCCGTTTTCGACAAGACCTGGTAGCAAAGCGTAGAACTTTGCCAGTCCAGCACGATCCTCCGGGCTTGCAGCAAACTTCGGTCCAATCGGCTGCAGCAGCCCGAACTCACGCCCAAACAAAGTGTACATCAAGATAGTTGTAACAGTAACCTCTTTCAAGGTTGACTTTGCCATCGGGTTGAGTGACACCACTTTTCCTTTGTCCTTCGCGACTGCCTGGCAGCAGAACTTGTTCGATTCGCCTTCAGAAAATCCATCGAAGGCCAAGCTGAGGTGAGAGTAGGCTGCGATAATGGATTCCAATGCTTTGGGGTCCCGATAGTCATATACTGCGTCCGCGCCGTAGCCTTTGACAAGATCGTTCGACCTTGGTGAACATGTGATAACAACCTCGTAGCCAGCTAGCTTTGCAAGCTGAATGGTGAAAACGGAAGCCGATGTGGCACCACTGTATATGAGGATTGTTCCGCGCGTACTGGATTCGGAGCGTTGAGTGTCAGGCCAGGGGAATTTGAGAACAAGTTGTAGTGCTTGCATCGCAGTGGTCGCAGAAATGCCGAAGGTTGAGGCTGCCTCGTCGGACACATTGTTGGGGATCTTCCATGCCAGATCCCCATCGATCTTCAGGTACTCGGCGTATGATCCTCTGTCGCGTCTAGGCTTGGTATTGGTACCTGCTGCACAGATGCCTCATGAGCGATGGTGAGTCTTGTTGCTAATCGCCACACCGCGCCTAGGATTGATCTGTTGCGAGTAATGTAGGCGTTCATGACAGCATCGGACTCTGGGTTGGCCATGGCAATAGGATCACCAGTAGTAACGTTCGATCTTACAAAATTTGTGCGTAGACTCTTAGCTACCGGAGCTGTTTTATATCAAAACTGATCCATTGAATGGTTACGCGTCTCTTCGGAGGGTTTACCACTGGTCGAAGTTGTGCCAAGGTATGTGCCATCGTGGCGATGGGTGATGGTCTGGCACCGGAGCTTCAGTTCCCCGGTGCCCGAATGATCACTGATCTGCCCTAATCAACCAAGAACCTAGTTGAACGAATTGATGGCTGCGACATTTCGACGGTACAACCGCTTAATGGTTTAGGGCATTGCAATCTCTGATCAACAGTTGATCGATACAATGGCTGACGCATTCATGAATATGGACGCTCTGCATCAGCGAAAATTATTGTGCCTCTAGAGCAATACAATAAAAATGCAGGCCGATGACTCTAACCTTGATTTTCACCGCATGATCATCATATGCAGCTTCAATGACATTTGTAAAGCTATCAGATCGTGATCATTGGAGGTGAATCGCACTGGTCTACTTTGTATACATATTCGCATTATAGCTTAAACAACCCATCGTGGCAGATCAGTCATACTTCGTGGTAGAATAGGATCGCCCCAGAACTCGACATTCGCTTCATTCGACCTCAGCTGTCGCTTCTGCCAAGTAGTTTGCTTTGACGCACAAGAAATACAATTGTCGGACGATCAGATTCTAATGTTAGCTCGAGTTTAGCGATCTCACCTACCTCAAAATCCTGGACTCGCTGTTGTAAGTAGCCGCTGACAAGATCTGCAGAATTGCTATAGAGTCGATACTCGAAGCATCTATGCTGCTTGTATGAGGCCATTGTTTGCATCATCAAAACCTCCACAGCGCACCAGGCGCGTTTGTAATAAGCTTTGTCGATTAAGCTGATGATTGCGTTGCACTGCGCTACGACCAGCGGGAGAGTTGATATGCCTCGCGCCTTCATCTCGTCGTCGCTCTGGTCTATGCAAGCACTGTCCTGTGGCTTAGGGTTAAAAACGGGATAGTCGGTTTAACGGACAACTGAGAGTACACTCACAAGCCAGAGGCCGATTTTCTCTGGGCACGCCTCGGGGTGTGTGTCGAGAAAGTCGCTTACCGCACTTTTTATGCGCTTATATTGCGTATGATGTTCGTTGTCTGGGCTCAAAGAAGGTGAAAGACTCTCCTTCCCTAACCAACGATGCGAGATGAAAATGACGTATGTGTTGTCATTTTGCTGGCCAGTGGGACACGAAAAGGTGGCCGTGATACCGTCGTTCGATCTTGGTAGTCTTCCAAGGCTCAGGAAATCAGTGTAACGTACGTACTTGAAGGTGTCCAACAGCTCCCGCTTTGTCTCATCTGCGTCAAGCATTCTCGCATACTGACTTCGCATAATCGCAATGCAGTCGGAACGCTCTTTCGCCAATTCCCTTCGGAAGGTCCCCTGGAAAATGCTCCGGTATTGTTTGCGGAGACGAGCCTCCTTGAGAAGCTCTTTGATCTCGGACGGAGTGTTGGTCCTTGCTAAGCCCTGCAAGACCAAGTCTTTGGTCTCTTCATCGCCGCTGAACACGGCATAGTCAGGAGCACTGTAACTTTGCCCATCATAACCATTCATTCTAACGCGCTCATCCAGCAAGATCCTTAGGTACGCGTGTTGTTCTTTGGAAGGCTCTTTGCACAAGGCCATCACGGAAGTGCACGAATCTCCTTCTTTGGAAAATTCCCATTGCTCGACAGCTGCCTTTCGCTGGCCATCGCGCCACAGAGCATATCCATAGAAGAACCGAGACAGCCCTTTCACGGTAGGATCATGCGAGTGACTGGTCACTGACCGGGAGCTCTCTCCACATCGTATTGGTTCTTTGAGATTGCCATTGGCTGCGTGGCACAGCGTGAGGCGGTCGAATCCTAATGCTTTCCATGTCAGGACGATTTCAGATTGTTCACTTCCGACCAGCTTCCTCTGCAGATCTTCAGCAGAAGTGATACGACAGTTCAACTGTTCGATAGCTTCTTGAAGCAAAGTCTTATCGACTTGTTCGCTAGCGATAGCAAGCTGGTAGTTGGTCATCCCCAGATTGCCAATCGCTCGACACATCTGTAGCTCTGCAGGGAGTGCTGACTGTCGTGAAGTCGTACCGCGGATGATCTCGCGCGCAAGGTCGTGTTGCTGTTGCAGGAACCTTTTGGCCTTCGAGAAGAGTTGTTGCTGCATGTAGACGGTTGATAGCTCACCCAAGACGTCGATTTGCTGGATGTCTTTATCCTCCCTCAACGACAAAGCTTCAAGGAGGCATGCTTCAGCGTCTTCGTACCTCCCCTGCCTTCGAGCAACCTTGCCCCTTGCGCAGTGACATCGCTGTTGTTGCTGTGCAGCGTTTGGATATCCCCTTCTGCTACATATATCCCAAATATGGTCCAGTTCCCTGTCCATATGCTCCCACTCGGCCTTCATGTTGTAGGTGTCCACATTGTTCCAGTGCTGGTCCAGCACTTCCTCGGCTGACTGCTCCATGGCACAACCATGCACTCGAAACGTTGTAACTCGAGATTGACCATGCACCCTGTTATTAAGGCCAGGTCCCTAGTAGTCTGTGTTGACAAGTGTAAGAAACCCCGGAGGAATGCATGAAACTAGAAACTGCGTCTAGCAAGCTCACGCGTTATTCGTGTGCGGTGTGGCAGGTTCATAGTCAGAATAACAGAGGCAAAAGCATAGAGACTCTGAGCGCAGACAAGTACACGATACACAGTGTCACGCATGCACGCATGCACGAGTCACACACACAGTGCACGCAGATCTAGTATGACATCATCGTGGGCTATAGCACAGTTCAATTTACTCAACATTAAATCGATGCCGCACATGTGTTCATGTGGGAAGCAAAAAAGTACGTGTTAACGCTCTCTGAACATCCAATGTCCATCATTCCAAACCCTGTAGAATTGCTCGGATTTAACTTCATACTATCTAACAGGTATTTCTGGGTGAACAAGGAGCCCGTAAGCGAGAACGCATGCTTGGCCACCCTTGTCCATAATTTGTGGCACCGCATTTGCGGCTGTACAGCACTGCGCCACAAGGAACGAAGCACTTGGAAGACAACAAGCGCATGCGACCGCATAATTTCTCAGCAGAGCAATCTCCGCCTTCCTTATTCAAATGGTTGAGGACTGTATTATCTATGCCAGACATGTCACACTTTACCCCGTTCAGCCTCATCGGGCTGATTGCACTGGCAGATCTAGACATGGTCGCGCGACGCACCGCCTTTGGCGGAACGGCAGCATGGCTGGACACTTTAGTCCTTTGCCCTGGCCTTCATCGGCAGCATCAAGCAGCGAACTTCAATAACGGCGAATTTCCTGCGTGCGCAGCGATGACCACTGGCTACGTCTTTCGCGTCGAGAACCCTGCCACAGTATTCTACTTGCAGTCTGTTGGCGAGACTGGCAAATTGACCAACATCTCGGTCTCCAAAGCGGCGTCTCAACCCCAAGAAGGTGCCCATCTTTTGTATCTAGCAGCTGGCTCATTGGCATCGACCCTCTATTTCCTGGGTTCTCTTGGCGACTGGTGGGCTCTATCATATCTATTCGCCTTAATCCTTATACGTTTCATCAACTCGGCTCTCATTCGTACGCAGGCTCGCGTCGACTGGCATGGTCAAAGTGAGCCTGGGCAGCTGGGCGATCTTTTCATATTGCTCAGCTACGACCGGTGGGTGCGCGTCCGGGGCGAAGTAGACGATCTGAAGGCAGTGACATCTGGCCGCTGGTTGCGCCCAGCGACACCATTTGAGAACCTCATGTCCGGATGCGCTACCTTACTGGCGTACGTTGCTCCCACTTTGACGGCGAATGCGACTGTGGAGGGACAGGTCAACATCGCGATCTTATTGTTGGGCAATGCTGCAGCGCTTGCAACTGCGAATTATCTCACAAATTCGTTGCGTATGAAGGAAAGGGTCTTACGGGTTCATGGGCCGCGCAAGGCTTACGAGAGACGAAGCGTTCTGGCTAGCGAGCTTATTGCTGAGAGTGGCCGCAAGGACTGGGCTGTTGCAATGGGCCTGGTACCGGGTGACACACGTTCTCAGAACTCGGTCACGATGTAAGCAGCGGCGCTGCGTGTGCATCATGTAATTTCAGCAGTACATTATGCACTAATCTCGTTCCTTGGCCAATCTCAGAACAGCCTGAGTCGCCATAAAGCAAATGTAACTTGTTGCGATTTTTCCACAAGCAGAATTTCCGATCGTACTTGTCCATCTCTTTCTCGCCGAGAGCGACACGCCACCTCCCCATGAACCTGATGGCATCAAGCAAAACCGACTTTCCACCACCTATTCCTTGCTACTCCTCGCTCGACTTCGACTCCTCGCATTGGGTGTTGGGGTTCCGACCTCCTCTCCCACGGACTCCCGCTGCGCTCGGTCTTTCATCCGACCCAAACGATTGCTGCCGGGTACATCTACACTCTCCGGCAGATCACTTCCCATCATCGTAAAGTCATGCTGGTGTAGTAAAATCCGGGTCGACTCAACGCCGTATCGGGTCTTCTGATATCTGCGGACAGTGAACGGAAAGATAGTCACAAATATGCATGACGCGAGGAATATCGGCAGAGCAGAGTAGAGATACCACTTTGGCGGCCAATTGATATTCTGGATTCCGAATACGGAGGCTAAGAAAGAGATCGGTAGGAACAAGGTGGCGATGACCATGAGAAATGCGCTGTCCTCGGTCTGGTCGGCATTCTGGATATTGAATTCGAGATCGAGCAAGTTGAGAAAGCGCTCTTTCAGATTATTTAGAGAAGTATCGAACTGATCCAGTTCGTCAATGGCATCTTCGATGTCGCTCCAGATCGAGTTCTGCTGCTCCTCGGGCGAGGCAGCTTCTTTGAGTTTTGCCAGTTTCCTGAATGAACGCACGTGAAAGCGGAGGTATTCCTGAAGCTCATAAATGCGATCCACGTCAATGTGCATTGCTCTAGTACGGAGCTTGACTGGAAAGTACCGACCGCTGCAGTTGATCTCTGCTTCGTCCAGGCGTGCAGTCGCTTCGCGGATGACATTGAGCCAGTTGGTGAAGAGTGAATAGAGCCGAGAGAATGTCCAGCAGATACCCTCCTCGTCGCTGCGAGGCAGATCAAAGTCCTCGTCGCTGTACAATCTTTTGAACAAGACGTCGCCAATGATGTGTTCGGCGATCGGCGTGGAGCGGGTGAAGATCAGAATGACGCTGACAGCTCTGTTGAGCTTGCACGCTCCGCGTCCGCAAAACCACACGCCTACCCTCATTCGGTACTGCTCAATGAAGGGTACTTCGCGCCCATGCGCTTGAGGTGGCTCAAGTCCCACAGACCATGAGTACACCTGCGGGACATTCATCTGGTCCATGATAAAAGTCCAAGGCGCACACCTGCCCCGTTTCGAAGCGCGCTCCGGAAATTTCGCGGTGCCGGCAAATTGCAGCTCGCGGCTCACATCGCTGATGTCGTCCCAGTAATCTTCGAGGCACGAAGACAATATCTCTCCCAGCCACGGCTGATGCCCGTTCATCGAGATGATGAGCGGGTCTCTCGGCTGCAAGCGCACTTGGTCGCCGACAAGGCGCGCAAAGCGGTTGGCGTCTTTGTGGCTAACGACTTGGACCTCTTGTTGCTTGCGTACAGCCCGGCGAGTGCCCACGCGAATGGTGATAGGATCACTGGTGGCAGCCCATGAGCGGCGGCGGCTCTGGTGGCGGTGGTGTCTGCTCATCTTCCCAGCCCAGGCGAGTGAAGTGCTGCCGGTTTGTGGACGGGTTCAAAATCGGTCGAACTCGAAGTGCGCTGGTCCTCAGAGCATGTTTGTCGTTTGTGGTCGTAAGCGGGTTCGACGAGGGTGGTGTTCCGTCGTAAGCCTGAAGTCGAATTTAGCTCGGCTTGATGGCCCAAGGTCGCTCTTTCCTGTTGTTGACGGAACACGCGGCGCTGGATTTGGAAAAGGGATTGAAAAGCATGGGAGCGCAGCAAATTATGAATGACCGGGCAAGCTCAAGTCTGACTTTAAAAAATGTTTCATAACAGTCTAGTTCTATGTGTATCGTAAAAGGGTATCTAGTGTCCGAACCTCTCCTCAGTGAGCCCCACCGCGGCCTTCGCCTTGTTGTCGTCAACAAAGACCTTCTTGAACCTGAAGTGACACAGGTCGGAAGTAGTCTCCTTGATGTTCTTGAGGTTCTCTGCAACGATCGACCTGGTGGGCCTCTCGAAAATGAGATCAATCTCCTCAAGAGTCTTGCCCTTGGTCTCGGGCATGAACAGAAGCTGGTAGAACCAGCCGAGAAGTGCAATACCGCCGAAGAAGCCCATGCTCAAACCCTGCTTGGTCATGGCATCTTGCATGCCACGGAAGTTGTAGGTAATGATGAAGGAGCACAAGAACAGGAATCCTGAAGATGTGGTCATACCGTAAGAACGGAGGTAAGTTGGGTAAGACTCAGAAGGCACGACCCAGGTCAGAGTAGCGTAGCAACCGAAGAACAACATGTATAGGATGATGCCAGTAAGATAGATTCCGAGGCGGGGAGTGAGCTGATCGTCTCCCTGGAATCTTGGGAAGTAGGACACACCAGTGATCATGAGACCAACAAAGAAGCCAGGGAGGGTGACTGTGGCCCAGAAGCGGCGACCGCATGTCTCCATAAGGAATGCAGCAGGAATAGTACCGATAAGCAGAGCACCACCGCCAACGAGAGACATGTAGTTCGATTGGTATTTATCGAAACCAACCTGACTCATGAGAGTGCTCATGTAGTACATGATAGCGTTGACTCCAGTGAATTGACCAAGGAAGATCATCATGTTGGCGTAGACAAGGGCACGGCGGGCTCTAGGCTTGGTAAAGAAGTCAAGCCAGGGCATGCTTCGGGAACCAGAGCCAGCAGCAACCTCGGCCTGCTCTTGTTCCATACCGACCTTCATGATGAAGAACTCCTCGCGAGACTCCAGGGTGTTGATGCCTCTGATGCGCTTCCACACCTTGTATGCTTCAAGAGTCTTGCTCTTGTGCAACAAATAACGTGGCGACTCAGGCATGTAGAGCATACCAATCAACATAATGGTCGAGAAGACAAGAGAGCTACCCAGGATGTAGCGCCAGTTGCCCTCGACTGTAATGAACATGGCGGCAACAGCGTATCCCAGAACCTCACCAAGTGCAATGTTGAGCTGGTAAAGAGAGACCAAATTGCCACGAAGCCTGCGCTCCACAGTTTCGGCGACGTAGACAGGAACGGTACCGCCCTCGAGACCAACACCGGCTCCAAGAATAAGGCGGGCAACGACGATCATGGCAAAGTTGATGGCGCCTGCGCAGAGAGCACCACCAATGGTGTAGAGGATGCAGGAGATCAAGATAGCCCAGCGACGACCGAACAACTCGTTGCAGGGAGAGATAAGGAGTGCACCGGCGATAGCGCCAAGAGGCATGGCTGAGTTAACGAGACTGTTCTGGCGTTCAGTAAGACCAAGATCCCCAGGAAGGAAGAGGTTTGCACCGGAAATCAGAGACTGGTCGAGACCAGAGAGGAGACCACCCATGGAGGCGAAGATGACGAGCAGAACGGTGAAAGTCTTGGGGTTGGCGAATTCGAGATCAAAGTGACCCTTCTTGTAGCCAGTGCGTGTGAGCTCTTCCTCGAGCTCCTTGATCAGAGCATCAGCTTCCCATCCTCCATCTTTGGCGATATCGATTGCTTGTGCTGTGTTGGTAACATGAGCAGTGCTGCCAGAGCGCACGGCCATTTGGATGTCGTCGCCATTTTTCAAGTGGCTGCTGCTAGAGCCTTCACTGTATTCGACATTTTCCGTCCGGCCATCAGCCTTGGTATCCTTTTCACCCATGGTGAATTGACCGACGCTCAGATGAAAACGTCCAGTATGTTGGAGAGAGAAAGTAGGTGGGAGGAGAGTAATCGGTCCTTTCCCACGAGCGACCCCTCCTCCTCTTTATACCCCATGGTCAACTCAACCCGGAGAATGCGTGACACAAGCCCGGGGCCTCCACCGGTAACGCTCCACCCTCCAGGTGCTCCAGATGCTCCCCGCGGAACGTCGTCGTGTGGGATCCTCGTGTCGTTTTCGAGACTTGCCGTCACCTTGCCGTAGGTGGCCGGGCATTCGATGTCGAGCCGCGAGATAGTGGCTCCACACCAAGCTTTCGGACCGATTAGAATGTGGAGCTTGATCGTTAGTAGATTCGCCTAGTGAGTTCTTTGCAGTTCTTAGTGTCTTCTCTGATATGCATCAACGAGGTGAGAGTTTTCGCTAACCATGTGAATGCTGTAGAGCATGCGACCAATCTGACTTTCTGATGCCGAACTTCCAAAGAGTTTTCCCATCGACGTCTTCTATCTAAAGATCCAACGCGACTAAGATGCCTACGTGGAGAGACGAAAAAAATGGAAAGAGGATGCTGCCGACGTTTCAACGTGCCGCAAGCGAATCACCACATCATTGGCCAGCGTGTCGGCACTACTCGCCGGAACATCGGCTTGTATCAAAAGAAAACGGCAGCAGAGTTCGCCCAAGCTTTTGCCCTCGCCGCTGGCAAACTTCGGATTAGCAAGCTTAAAGCAGCCACTCACAGAGCCGCATACCTTGACGAAACGCCCCATGCTCACAACTCCATGTCCTCCATTTGCGTTGGGGACGGAGATTCATGGAGACTCCACAGAAGCTGATCACAGCTTTGTCTGGGTCGGTGACAAGGACCAGCTTGGCTGCAGGCTTGTATCGGGTGTCCACCACGCCGCTGATGTATCGCTCTGCTTGGTGTGTACAAGCCGTGAGGGCAGGCGCGGCGCAAGGACTTAAACCCAGGAAGCAAGTACTAGTTTGAGTAAGAGTTGTGTGAGCAAATTCTGATGTTTCTCCGTCATCGCCCGATGGGCAGTCTAGTTATGATGATTGTATGTATTCTTATTCTCGATATACACGATCTGAGCGCGCTACCCGCAGATTCTGCACACGTGCTCAGGTGGGCAGTTCCAGGCTCCATCATCAGCTTTGTAAGTCTCGTCATGATTACTTTGCAAATGTATGCCCTGGTCGATTGCTATGATCATCGGCTGAGTCCGATCCGACGCTGCTTCTTCACACTATGGTCCAGACCCGTCCGAGCGTGGCAACAAAGTCATACAGAAACCTCCAGAAGCTAGAAACCTGCTTGACGACATGTTTTCGAGGCTTCCCTCCACTGCGGTCGCCAGAAGAGGTAACAAATCCTTCAGGTGGTCTGCACACATTTCGTAGTAGTGGTAACGCGTGGGAACCCATCATCAATCTGTAGAGGTTCCGAAGTCGCTCTCACTGGATGCACGAAGTTTTGCCACGCGTCTGCTGCATGTGCCCTTCCTTGCCCTCGTTGGAATATTGAAACGTCCAGGCCTCCAGACGGATTGTATGCATCCGACGGGTTCGCCCTGTAGTTGCTTGCAGGTCGGATATTGCAGGATGCTTCTATCCGGTCCTGCTAGCCATGCCGCGTTTGCTTCCGTCGCTAGCGGCGTTCCCAGACGACAAGCATGCGCCGTAAAGCGCCAAACCATGGCATGTCGTTGATGGCGCCTGTTAGACTTTGTTTGTTGATGAAGCAGTCTCCACACATGTAGCCCTACCGTCCTCGCTGTGGCAAGTTGGTAGGCACAGTTTTCGTGGTCAGCTGATCAATCTTGGCTTGCAGCTCGTCTCTCCTGTGGACTAGCTGGGCTCGCAATGCCTCCATCTGCGCGAGCTGATCTGTAGCAGCCGCTTCCAGTGTTGCTTTCTTATCCTTGTTGATTATAAGCATATGTTCAGAGAGATCGTCAAAGGCAATACTGCTTACTTGGTTTCGTTCTTTCTGTGTCTTCAATCCGGCTCCATACCATGTCCCCGTAGCGGTAATTGCGGCAACCGCGCCGGTCAGCACGATACGGCGTATTTTTGTCGTGCTAGGGCCTGACATGGTTGTCTTGATGAGAGGTCGTAAAGAATTAATGTTTTGGATGTTCGTGTTGTTGAAATATGCACCAATCTTAGGGAGACGGAACCCTTGGAAGTTTGGCCTTGGCAGGTCGCAGCTGCCCCTCATGTAAACAACAACCGCACCCAATATACCAACATTCGACTATCACGACACTTGCAAGCAATCTTTGTTCGACTCACCAACTCTTACAAGCACTCTCGATCAATACATCCGGTCGTGCCGTACGCGCCACGATGTCTCTCAACCTAAGAACACCCGGCGCAAACCACACCCACAACACATCGCGACTGTCTACCGTCCCAACTTCTGCCTCCAAGGCAAGGCAGTTGTCGCACTTGCATGCGCAGCTTGCTCAATTGACAGCAAACATGAGCGACATGGAGAACCTTCTGCGCATGACTGCGGTCCAGGCGGAGGGTATGCGAGGTCTTGGAGGATACGCCGGCGGCATGTAAGTCCTAAATCAGTCGCTGAGATACGAGCACGCTGGCATATCGGAGTGAGGCTGACGGAGTTCAAATGTAGGTTCATGGCTGCTTCGAAAGTTCTGGGTGAAGAGACTGTGAACGGCGCGACTGGTGCTGCTGCCAACGCTTCTCAGAGTAAGCGTAGCTAGTTCTCGACCATTTGACTGATGTGATGTTCAATCATCACTGAAGCTCTATCGCGCTCACGAATTCACGTGGTACACCGGTGCTACAATCTCCCATTGCATCTGGACTCGACCCGACTGACCACCTACGTCTGACGACTTTCTACCACCCAGCACTGTATCTACTCAGACGTTCAACCCAAACATGGACACGCCGCCACCACCCAGTACTGCGACTTCTCAATTACTCAACTCAAACATGGACATGTCGCCACCCCCCAGTGAAGATTATCTTGCTGTCATAACACAGCTGACGGCTGAGAAAGATCGCCTTGTCACAGAGAAAGATGAGCTTGTCGTTTCCAAAGATCGGCTGTGGAGGGAGATGCATAATATCATACAAGAGAAGAATGAGCGGATTGAAGAACTGTTTGCGAGATGTACGACTGCGAATCCACACTCTCGTGACGACTCAGAAATTCAAGTACTCCGCAATGAGGTGCGCCGATTGGGACACCGTAACCTGGAACTGGAGAAAGCACTGCGAGAAGCGCTTGAGATGGAGGACGACATCTTAGAAGGTTGCATGGATGCCAGAAGCTCTTCTGCTATGATACTCAACAATTTTGGCGATATCACAAAGTAAGGCTTCAGCACATTGTATTGTTTGTAGTCAGCGCTAACTGCTCAGCATGGACAGCACTGAGCAGATTTCGGACGAGAACGCACAACCTGATACTCCCTTCACTAACAATGATGATAAGCTCCTTCAACTTCGTACGCCAACCTCTGCAAACACTTCACTTGAAGATAGTGAGCGCATCACAGTGGCATCGCGTCCACCGACGTCAATCAAGATACGACCCGTGATCCAAAGTGACAGCTACACATCTCACACCTATGGGAAGCTGAACTCACTCGAGCCTGCTCTGCTCGAGAAGGTGCTGGAACTGTTCCGGAATCTGGACTCTAACGACAAGTTCGTGACGACCAGTCGTCAAGGATCGCAGAACTGCATCGAACGAGGTTTGAACGTCGGCGGTAAATCAGCTTGGACAAACGAGCAGCCGGCATGCTTCGCTTGTAGGACCTGCTTCAACAGACGCCAGCCTTGCATTCGTGCTATTGGGAACCATGAGTTTTTACTCCTCCCGCTGCCCATGGAGGCGAGAAAGACTCATGACACATGGCATGATGGAGCTTACTATATCTACCAGTACGACGGCACGACCATGAAGTTCCCCGGTATCTGGAATCGATCCAAATAAAAATTCATTCTGACGACGACTATGAACTATTGATGATATCGAGGCGAGCACATGGGCCCGAATAAGTGTCGATGTCGTGGGCAAGCACAAGGGTCAAGAAGGATCACACGACACTTCAAAACGGCGTATGGCTTGCTATGGAGCGCCGTGCTTCTGTGGATATTCCCACGAGAAAATGGGTCTTGAAGGATTTGCTTTGATTCTGAATGCTTCTTGAAATGTACGGCTTTCCAAACACGATGCTCACCAGGAGTGCTATGCACGTACATCCCATGCAGACTTGATGAAAACTTAGTCTGCGCCCGATACGTAGGACAGATAGACATTGTGTGCAAAATCCAGTTTTTGTGCATGTGATATTCACACAGATAAACATGAAGTCATTCGATCGACAGTATATTCACAACAAAACACTGAGGCCAGCATATCATGCAAAGATTTCCAAATGCAGCTCGATATTTGTAGATCGATGGTACCTTGCAGATCGCGGGAGACCCGCATACGCGACGTCATGACCTTCCCCAGCTTCACAACATCTAGAGCTCTTCCCTTACCGTCCCATGTGCTCTGGCAGACCTCACTCAGAACCTCGACCAACACCATTGACTCACTACTTGTAGTTCATTGACTAACAACTCAGCTGCCAAAGTGTTGCGCATCAGCTGTTGTTCGTTGTGGCACGGGGGCCTGTTCCGTTCAGCTGTCAAAGATAAAAGGATCACTCTCTACGTGTTCAAATCAGTCAAACAACGTCTACGACACAGCACGACGATGGCCCGCACTACTAGGTCCGCAGCTGCAAAGGCTACAGCACCAGACCCAGACGTGAATCTGAAGTCAGACGTCACCCAACTGTCAAGTCCGCCAGCAACCCCAAAACCGACCAAGAAATCCGCTGCCAAATCAAAGGCTTCGCCAGCAGTCAAGACCGAGACTCCTGCTACTCCTGCCAACAAAGGCCGAAAGCGCACCAGTAAGCAGGTGAAGCAGGAGGATGAAGGCGATGTTAACGATCTGCCGCACAACCTCGGTACTGCTCTGCCTACGCCAGGTGGCGATGAAGCCGCTGCGCAATACGACGAACCGCCGAAGAAGCGCAGCAGGAAGTCGGCCAAAGCTGAGATCAAGGATGAAGACGAAACAATGATTAAGGATGAGAAAGACGCGCCCAAGAAGGCATCGAAGGCCAAGAAGGCTGGCTACGGACTGACCCCGGGCATCTCACCGTACCCTGACTACCCACGACCTACCAAGGAAGAGTGTGCCGAAGTTGTACGCTTACTGGAGAAGGTGCATGGCAAGGTTGTCGTACCAAAGGCTGTTCCGCCACCTTCACTTGACGTTGCTGGTTGCGGCGAGGTGCCGTCTGTCCTTGATGCCCTCATTCGCACTCGTCTGAGCGCGAATACCACCAACAAGAACTCTTCGACCGCATTCCAGGGTCTGGTCAAGCGTTTCGGTACCATCAAGGAGGGAGTTGGAAAGGGTAGTGTTGACTGGGATGCCGTCCGCCGGGCTCCGAACCAGGAAGTTTACCTGGCAATTGAGCGCGGCGGCCTCGCCAGGGTGAAGTCCAAGTCAATTCAAGAGATTCTGCAGATGGCGTACGAAGAGAACCAAGCACGCAAGGCTGAGCTACTCTCGGAATCGAAAGATCCAGCAGGAGCTGAGAACGAGCCCAACAGTGAGAAGAGCACCGAGATCGAGAAGGCGACCCATAATGTGATCTCTCTCGACCACCTCCATCTGCTCAGTACCAACGACGCCATCGACAAGATGCTGACTTATCCCGGCATCGGTCCCAAGACCGCATCTTGCGTCGCACTATTCTGCCTCCAGCGGCCTAGTTTCGCTGTCGATACTCACGTCTTTCGTCTCTGTCAGTACCTAGGATGGCTTCCAAAGACCACTAAGAAAGGCGAGCCTAAAGTCGATCGCAACACTGCCTACAGCCATTGCGATGTCCGCATTCCGGATGAGTTCAAGTACCCGCTGCACCAATTGCTCATCAAGCACGGCAAGACTTGTCCGAGATGCAGAGCCATCACTGGTCAGTCAAGCGCAGACTGGGAGAAGGGGTGCCCAATTGAGCACATCGTCAAGAGGCACGGTGCCAAGAAGGGAGGCGGCAGTGTCAAAGACAAAGCAAAGGCAAAGAAAGCTGCTGCTGGCGAAGACGACTCCGACGGCGTATCCGATACGTTCGAAGGAGACGACGGCGCCGAGCAAAGCGAGCTGAGCGATCTGGAGTCCGATCAGGAAGAGGACTAGGCTTTGCGAATCGTCCAAGCACTGCCAGATCTGGTGGCACGGCTTCCGCGGGCCATTCGAGCGTGGCATGGTCAGCGTGTTGCGAAGAACAGGCATTCTTATGGTATGCATGTTTGCAATATAAGACATGTTGTAAGATAATTTCAGATATCCGTTATTGATACAGTTTCACCTGGAGCTCCTTTCCACACCAACGTCTGTCGTGAAAGTGTAGCCTGTCCAAAAACATGAATCTGCCAAGGATAGCATCCCGCAGCAACCGCCCGGAACGCTTGTACTGCCACCAGATATGGTTGCGTGAAATTGCCGCCGAGATTGCCTTTGCGCGATGACGCGTATTTGGTCTATTCCTGGGGAAACCTGTCATAGCTGTCATAAGGCTGGTTCCTGTCCCTGATGGGCATGTTTCAGCAAACAAGTACATAAACAACCGCCTCGTAGGGCTGACCCTTTTCATTCTTCCCTTGACACTTCCTCTTGATCATCACGCAACTCCACCCAAAAATCTCACGCTCCGACCCGAGCTCGCCCTTTCAGCCCTACGCCGCCACCACCACAAGCCACAGCCATCATGCCCTCTTCCACCTCCGACGTGTGCCTCTACTTCCTGGCGCTATTCCTGCCTCCTCTTGCAGTCTTCTTCAAGACCGGCTGCAACAGCGACTTCCTGATTAACATCGGTCTGTCCATCCTGGGTTGGATTCCCGGTGTAATCCACGCCTGGTAAGTCGCTCGCCCTGCCGATCTTGGTGCGTTTCGCGAACTCCGAAGAACTGACGATCGCTTGCAGGTGGATCATCAGCAAGCACGAGACGCCCGCACGCGCTACCTATTAAGCGAAGCACAGTGAACGATGTGGCTGAGCACTCGAGGCAACAATCCGTTTCCCAGCGAAGATGCGGATTCTTTTTATTTGTATTATTGCGGCGCACGAGAGATACCCATGATGTATGTAATATAGTGCGCAGCGGGAGAAATACTTAATAGGTTACATGCACATTCAGGCTCAAAGTGGGTTTCCATCGCTTACACACGGTGAGCTGCGCCATGCATGCGCCTCGGTCGTGATATGCATCATCATCATCTGTGCTTTGATGCAAGCGTAGGCTGCCGTGGGCTGAGCACCTTGAAGTGACTGTTGCAGGGATCGCGATCATGTCACATCTTGCTATGTTTGGTCCATGGTGTTCCCTTTCGTGTGGATATGGAATCGCATGTCCTGCATCTAGACACTCCTCAAAGCACCGCGATGTAGTCTATGCATAAGACATTCTGCTTCTGCGCCTCCTTATCTCGCCGTTGCTGCCCAATTGCTCCGGCGCGCGACACACCCACTTATATGATCCTTGCAGACGATCTGCGCCACCTATACCTATGACGCAGCATGGTCATGTCGCATGGCGCATATACTTGGTCGCATTCCATGAATACTAACTCGCCGTGCATGCCACGCTGACATCGAAGCCCGTAAACGCTAAAACTCCCTCAGACGGAATCAACATGTCTACAAACTACGGCCCACAGCACCCACCACCACCCGGACAAGGATACTATAGTGGACAGCCACACCCTCCGCGTGAGTCGCGGCGACATCGTCGTTCTCGCGATGGATCAGTTTCTCCGCGCGATTCTCAGAATCATTTCGCGAGTCAGAGCCAGCCAAGCGACTATCAGGAATCCTATCACCAACCATACGACCCAAGACAGTACAGCGAAGCACCACCACCAGCAGAAGACGACTTTCACCCTCCGAACCAACTCGCACCTTACGATGAGGAAAAAGCCTTCGCGGAGTGGAATCGCGCATATGGCCCTGGGACCGCCTACGACGCCGCTATGAATGCGCCGCCACCACAAACCACCAGACAGCATGTGCGACAGCGCTCTCTCGAAGACAGGCGTAGGCGCTACGAGGATGACATAGACTATTACGACGACAGGAGCGTTGACCGACGTCCCCCACCTCGACGACGCCGTCGGCCTCACCGTCGAGACAGCACTCAGTCAGTATCAGACTATCAGACCAAGCCTGAAACAAAAGACCTTGGTCCCACTCTGATGGCGAGTGCTGCCGGGGCGTTCCTGGGGCGCAAGATGGTCAGCAAAGGCGCTCTGGGCATAGTCGGTGGTGCGATCGCAGGCGCACTCGGGGCGAATGCGGGCGAGCATTTGGATGAGAGGAAGCGCAGACGAGATCAGAAGCGGGAAGAGGCGCGCAGAGAGGAAGACGAGCGTTACTATCGCGAGCGAGAAGATGAGCGTTACTATCGCGAACGAGAAGACGAGCGCCGCTACAGTCGTCGAACCAGGTCTCCTCGAGATAGTGTACGAGAGACTGAGACCGTGGCTTCGCGCCGTCGTCCGAGGGACTTGTCTCGCGCGCCGCCGAGGACGAAGAGATATGTCGGTTCGAGTCCGGACAGTCGTGTGAGCGTGTGAGGTATGCTGTGATGCCCCAATCGATGCATTCGAGACAAAAGCCATTTCTTAGCTAGTTAGCCTGAATAATGATGACGATCAATTGGACAACCTAAGAGCCGACTGCACATAGTCTGGTTTCACCAAGTTTCAGCCTCAGCCAAAGCCAGGAGATGGAGGCTGGCGTCGCGCTCTCCATCCACGTATCTTTATCAGCATTCCGATTGTCAAAGAGAGGGCAATTTAGTGTGGCCGAGTTGCAAGGTGTGCACAAGCCGCAGAATGGGACTATTCGAGTCGAATTCAAATCTAGACCACGTCATGTGTTACAATAGCGGGGCTTTCACCAGAGCTCTGAAGTCAAATCGCACCGAGGTAGAGCGGTATATTGACAACATAAATATCAGCAGTCTGCATTCCAAATAGAGTTACTTCCGGGATCATTGAACACTGATCCGCTCGCAGTGATTTAACAATTCGTAAAACTCGGCTAGCAGTTAACTTCCTTGCTTTCGATTCCGCACAACAGAAAACCCGCCAATATGGTCAAAGGAAGCTGTGTCTGTGGTGACTGGACCTATCAGTACGAAGGCGAGCCTGTGGCTGTTGCTGTGTGCCATTGCAGACCCTGTCGCAAAACGGCCGGTAGCAATGGCAGTGTCAACTCAATCATTCCCGATGGCCAGGTATACATCGCCAAGGATGTCTCGAGAAGTCTCAGTAACTGACAAGGTACAGTACAAACAGGTCTCCGGCACCGATCGTACGTTCACTCGCAAAGGCGATTCGTCTCAGGTAAGATCTCAGCGTCAATGGACTCTCCGGGTCTTTTTCCTGATTAAGCGACCAGGACGTGACATATCACAACTGTGCCACGTGCGGCACGATCATGTGGGTTGAGATAGCCGCCATGCCGGGTGTGAAGGTTGTCAAGACTGGCACGATCGATGATCAAGACGCTCTGAACCAGGCAAAACCAGTGCAGGAGATTTATTGCAAAGACAGGCCGGAGAGTTTCGCTGCACTCGTTGGTGTTGCGCACAAGGATGGCGCGTAGAACATTCCTTTGGGGAAACAAGAATGGTTTTCAGCTGGTATTGCAAGAATGAAAAGAAAGACGACGATGGAAGATTGATAAGGGTAGGACTCTGCAACGACGCTGAACTATTTAAGCAAGTCCTTCTGAGCACCTTGATGAACAAAACTTAACGGCACAACCTTCCTTGATTTCGCAACCAAGAGGTCCCTCATCATTTGCAATCCCTTCGTATGCAGCAGAATAGACCAACGCCGGTGCATCTGGTACACGTGAATTGAGCAAAAGGAGAAACCCTGCTTGCAAGGAGAGTACACTTTCATGCATCGGCCGGGAATCGAACCCGGGGCTGGCCGAATCATCTAAGATCATTGATCTCGAATGGCAACGGCCAATTTTACCACTAAACCACCAATGCTGGTCATGTGACTACAGAAGAAGATCGGAGAATATGACTGTGTGTTTACTGGAAGCTGCACTACTGTCCAGCACCACGATCTATACTCTGAGCATGTGAAGACGTACAATGTCAATTCAATGAAATTTCTCGGGTTGGGATCGCCCGTAAGGTTTTTGAAATCGATTGGTCGCCAAGCAACAGCTACTGCAAATAGTCGTTAACGTGCACGTTGCTTGGAATGTCACGTTGTCGAGAAGAAACCGTTCACAGCACCACATAGACGCGCCAGGCTTCCAATTCACCAAGAATACCTTGGAGAATGCTCGCCTGCTGGATTTCTGTTGTGAACAAGATTCTAGTACCTTCGAAGAGGTATAATGATCTCTCTCACCACAATCCGCAGAACCCCAACCCGAACCCGGACAGCTGACGTCTGACAAGCTTTCGGAAACACCCGGGCCGCTCCCGAACCCAATGCCAAAGCGATCCACTTCAACGAGCCATCTGAGCCTCGGTGAGCTCTCCCCATATTGACGATCCAAGTTCACGTTGCAGGCGCTGTTGCAGCTACGATCGCCTTCATGGCCATGAGATAGCATACTCTATTGGACAGTCCGGACCGCCAGATGATAGCGCATACACGACCAGTCCACACCAACACACTACCACAATTATGTCGCCCGCTCGCCATGCTGCCTATGCAGAGGAATCCGCTGAGGTCGAGGTCCTATACGCCAACCTCGAGAAGATGAAGTCGCTGTCCAAGAAGATTCAAGGCTCCATGGCCCGGCTGGACGTCAGCGGCAAAGTAGTACAGGATGCTATCGGTCCCATATACGGCAACACACAACGCCTACAAACGACTACAGCTAACGTCGATCGCATAACGGAAGCAATCGAGAAAGCGAGACAACCACTGGACATGCGGAACAGAGAAGAGCAGGTGCTGAGGGAGCGGCCAGACAGAGTTGGCTTGGGCCAGTACATTGCGAGTATGGATCGCACAAGCAGGGCGCTCAAGGATCTCAAGGCAACGGGAATGCGCAGCAACCAGAAGGCTGTAGCAGACTTGAGTGCGCTTCTGGAGGTTGGATCAAGGAATCTGGAGCAGGTGTTCAGAGATGTTGTGCGGCAGGACTCGCAGCCCATCGAGCCTTTACAGCAGATCATGAGAGGAGCCGAGTTCCCCAAATTCTCGTCACAGAGCTCGGCGGAGCTGCGAACAATCAATACGCAAGTGGCTGGTTCCCATGCACAGATATCGAGCGGTGACCTGTCCCCTTCCGCTAAGGTATACGCACAAGAAAGAGGGCAATATATCCAGCTGTCTTTGCAGAACTTATCAGCCGCTTCACTATCAACCGCGAGAAAGGTCGACGCCACTGCAGTGTACAAGCCAGGGAGCAATGGAATTGGCACATATTGCAAGGGCATACAGGGAATGTTCATTGCCGAGTATGCTTGCATCTGCGAAATATTTCAACGAGAGGAGTGGAACACAGTCCTTGCCGCTACGTGCCAGGCCGCACTATCGGCATTCAGCAACACACTGCGCGACCTTGACAACCACATCCGAACAAATCTCATGACCGATTGCTATCTAGCCTACGAGATCGTCGAATTAGTCTCAAACACCTCTTTCGAGCTCGAGGAGAAGACGGGCATGCTTAAACAGCAAATGTCCGACGCCTTGAAACCTGTGCGCGAGTCAGCCAAAGCGTCGCTGTCTTTCCTACTCAATGACACCCGAAGCAAGATTCAGCAGCTCATGGTACTCCCAAGCGACGGCTCCGCGATCCCCTTGACAAGCGATGCGATGCAACGCCTCCAACTCATGACGGCGTTCCTCCCACCTCTCAGCAGCATAATGCGCAGCCTGGGCGACGGCGGTTGGACATCCGCACCAAATGCATCAAACGCATCCTCTACTTCCATCCCAACGCTGAAGTCTTTTGACGTCGGTGCTGATGGCGCCCAGCTGTTCGCCCACTACTGTTGCGACACAATCGAAACCCTGCTCTCCAACCTCGACACTCGCGCCCGCTCCCTGCTCAAAGTCAAAGCAGCGCAAGGCGTTTTCATCGCCAACAACATCTGTATAATCGAGCGTGCAATTCGCTCCTCCGACCTCGCACCCCTCATCACGAACCCCTCGCAACCCAAACTTGACACCTGGAAGAAGAAAGCCCAGTCCGCATACACAGACGGCTGGAAAGACTGTGCCGACTACCTCCTGGACGTGCAGTACACGGCCAAAGCGCCTCGGCCTCCTTCCACTGGCGGTGTCGACAGCGCCGCGATTGTTAAAGCCCTCTCGTCCGCGGACAAGAAGGGCATCCAAGAGAAGTTCAAGAACTTCAACACCAGCTTTGACGAGTTGGTTGCCCGGCACCGGAGCTTCAAGATGGAGAGTGAGGTTCGGAGAGATCTTGGCCGCGCGGTGCAGTTCTTTTTGGAGCGGCTTTACTCGAGATTTTGGGATCGTTACCGCGAGGTGGACAAGGGCAAGGGCAAGTATGTCAAGTATGACAAGAGCCAGGTCAGCGGGATTCTGGCGGGCTTGTAAACCTAGAGAGTAGAGTAAGATGAAGTGGCTGGCAGTTGAACGAGTGTTGATGATGCTTTGTGAGTGATTGATACCCTTTGATATATCTTAGCCTGAACGATAGATCTGATATTCTATATTGTTCATTTCTTACATCCCCCCTTTGTATCACAAAAAGTTAAAAGACGATTCTTTCGGTCATGTGCCGAAGAAATAGTGTATGTCAGGCCGCCTGTACTGATTCTTCCGCTCCCTTTTCTACATCAGCCATCTTCATGACAGTCTGAAATGCCAACGCTCTGCAGGTTTCGTCAATATCTAGCTGGCCAGCAAGACTCTGCAGTCGAGCCTTCCAACATTCCCATAGCTTTCGACTCCAAAGTCTTCTACGACCGCGCCTGCCATCCTCGACCTCATCAAGCAGACAACAGCTGTAAATAGTTTTTCCTGCGACCAAGAGCCAAGTCGTCGCAGACGGGAGCAGGACCTGTCATTCTTTCGGCTTGATTCTGCTTGTCTCATCGTAAGACTGTTCTATCACCAGCTGGAGAAACATGTCTGCCTGTTCGAGAAATCCGCCGGCGAATCGTCCCTGTTTCAACGATTTACCTGCGAATATTGTCGCGTTCAGAAGGAACGGGGCTTGAGCGTAGTAGTCTTCGATATCATCAAAGGAGAAGTCGCCCGGGTCGTCGTAACCTATGAAAGGGAAAACATTAGAAGGAACCATGATCTGATCAGATGGCCCGGATGGAGACTCACGAAGTCCATACTCGAGAAAGTTGTACGACCAACTCGGCAGGTCTCGCCAGTAGACTGAACCGTTTCTGTGCTTGACAGACGATCCATCGATATGTTTCATGTCCGGTCGCTTTGATATCTCAACTAGCAAATCAACCAAGTGCCTGTAGGCGTCTCCGAAAGTGCGAATCGCATCACACAAGTAGAGTGCGTAAAATGTCGAGATGTCATTGCCGGAACGGTCTGAGTTTCTGAGAGCTTTGAAGGGATCCTCGTACAGATGTCACCACAATCAATCGCTATTCAATCAATTCCCAATCATGCCCTAAAGTTTGCCAATCGATTATGCATCAAATCCCATCAATTGCTATTCAATCAATCATGTTGTTAGCTGCTAATCGATTGATGATTGATTGGATAATTATGAGAATAACCCTAACCCTAACCCTAGAGACTACATTCAGGGTCTTCCTACATAGGCAAGCTCGGTAAAGCGCGGGCCGAAAAGATCTTACTACTTTAGGTCACCTCTGCACACCCCCCCGAGTCTAAATTAATTTCCTCTGCTAAATTCCTCTCCTTTTCAGTAATACCTAGGTAGAATAGAGCCTTAATAAGAATAAATTAGGTGTATAAATTAGCGATGCTAGCGAAAACCTAGGGCTAAGTCCGAAAAACACTACCTCTAGGAGCTCCTATGTTATCTAATCAATTGCCAATCGATTGAATACGATTGGATAATTAACCAATCAATCAATTAGGACCCTATGAGACATCTAATCAATCGTTAGGACTACCCAATAATTGACAAAATCGATTGTGGCGACATCTGTCCTCGTACGCCATGGTGATTTTCTCGGCGGCGTTGAAGGGTGATGCTTTGTCGTCAAGCAGTGCCGCGAGCGCATCGATGGCCATATGGTGATTGAAGCTGTCAGTTCTAGCTTTCATTGCGTTTGCCCAGTCTTGTACTGTGCAAGGCTTCGTGATGATGATATGATCCATTGTGGACAGGAGGCGACCACGACCGGGTAGACAAGCTGCATGAGTTTATCATGGGGCGCTTTATATGAACTATGTCTTTACATTTAGACTATCAAACTATGCGTGTGAATGACGTAACTGAGGCGCGGTCGCTCGAAGAAGTCACCGCTTGGCGAATTTGGTATTGTAATTTCCCATATCATGCTCATATTGCATCGATGATACTTCGCAAGTGCCCTGCATGATCTTGAGGTTTGGAATCAGTGATTGTGCCACCTCAAGTTGTGCGAAACCCACTCTCAGCCACATCAGATACACCAGATCGAAGACTGGAAGGGTTTTCATAGTGCTCTTCAATTAGACCGCATCGTGGCACCATTCGTCCATCCGTGTGTCCATGCTGCGGCACCTATGCCCCTCCCACACCCCTCAAAAGCCCATACATGACCACTTCAGTTCCAAGAACAGAAGGCTCGTTCACCCTAGATCAGTCACAGACGTCAACCGATGCGTCCCCAGAGAAGTAGACGCACAAGCGCTAAGTGTAAACATGGGAGATAGAACACTTACCTTTGACGTCGGCGGTGCATAACTTTAATCCCAGGGTGGTCCTCTTCAATGCCCTCCAACCACGGCTTGAAGTCTTTCGGATAGATTGATCCCATAGTGCCAACGAAGTGAATGGCCTGCAGTAGGTGGTCGGTCAGCCGATTGCTGAGGATTTTTGGGTATAACAGGTGCAAAAGAGTGGCAACACAAGACAACAGAAAGCGGAACGAGAATTCGTACCTCAATACCCTTCTGTCTGAGCTGTCTGCTTCGTGCGTTCAGCGAGCGCACCTGCGCAGCGATATGCTTTCGAATGTCTTCTTCCCATAACGTGTTCTGACTGAGAAAGGATTGATGATGTTCCTGAGCCGGAGTTTGGGTGTGGTAGAAGGGGATATTGAGTTTTCGACGGCTGTTTGGTTGCGTCAGATTATTTTCACATGGTTGGACTCAAAGGTGTGTTGAGCTTCTACTGACGATTTGTGTTCCCATGGTCGTCTGTGAATAACTGTTGAGTATAATTAGCGTTATACGCTGCTGGTGAACCAGTTGCCATGAAGTGGGCGTTCACTCCTTTGCGGAGAGGTCCACCGATCATCAGGACGACTCACCCTCGGCAGGCCCAAGTTGTCTTAGCTGGAAAGGCTTTAGGCTGGCGACTTGTTCACCCGTGCAGCTAGCATAACCTTGTCCTAAATGACAGACCAATATCACATCGCCATCAGCTGCATGCTTGTCACTCGCGCAGTGCAGTGTGTACAGCACGGCCGCCTCAGCTGCTCTAATCAGGGTGACATCGCGGAGGCCGATCTCTTTGATAGCCTAACGTTCAAATCTGCTTTAGTGGATTGCCATGTTGTGAGTGTCGTAACATGGATAGCAACTGGAGACTTACTTGCGTGACAGCGACTCTGCTCTTCTCAGACCATCTCGGTGGGATCGTCACAATGACTTCGGTTTTAAGATCGTCAATGGAGCAGGCGGGATTCCCCGAAGCGAAGACCTCCACGATATAGTTGTGCAGCGCTCGAATAAAAAGCGAAACCGCCCCTTCCGCCGTCTTGTTGGTTGCTTCCAGCTGCTGACGTATCAGACCCGCCTTCGGGCCCGCGTGACCTGTATCTGGGTCGAGTACGAATCCAAAGTATGTGAAATTCGAATCAACCCCATAGTCCGTACGCTTTGGACGATCGGTTGGGCCACTCACTCTTGGCGAATGATTGATATGCCACCCGAACGATACTTGGGGATCTGCTAAGGTGTAAGCTACCTCCTCCTCGCCATTCTCGAGCGTCTGGCAAGCGACCTGTCAGTGACCTTTTCTACCATGTGCGGGTGGATTGTACTAACTATGCCGATCAAAAGTCTCCGCTCTGGACTGGCATTTCCGAGTTTAATTTTCGAGGGACTATCCGCTGCCGATGGTGTTGAAGTTGCTGCTGTTGCAGTATGAGCTTGCTCAAGCTCACTCTGTTGCTCCAGAGCGGCCTGCTCAATGTTCCAGCTGCTCTGCATCATAGGTCCGCTACTATCTCCGTCCCCAATCGTGAGATTTATCTTGCTAGAATCAGCATGATTACATAGTAGCTCTTGCACTGCGTCCATATCAGACCGCTCGCGAGCCCGACGCCCAGGCGTCATGCCGGCGTGATCTTCGTGGTCGACATCCGCACCAGCTGTGATCAAAGCTGCTACGATCTGCCTTTTACCTGCATAATGCAACGCTGTAGCGCCCTCGCGGTCTTCATCATCAACACTAGCGCCCGCCTGGAGTAACACTTGCAGAATGTCTATATCTCCGAGAAGCGCAGCCTGGTGTAGTGGTGTCGTCCCGTCTCCTTCGCATCGGTACGTGAAATCTGCTCCGAACTTGAGTAGGTACCTCACTCTTGGGAGCTGTCCTGTCTTGACTGCTCGCCAAAGCTTTAGGCCATTATCGAGAGATGAGTTGCCCGGAAGGGCCACCTGACGTGGCTGTTGAGAGGCGCTTGAATCTTGAGGACCAGCTCCGTAGTAGTGATAGTCTATGACGCCGAGTCAGATGTAGCACTGGTAGACACGTGAGAGGAGACCAACTGTAGTTATTGCCGTTGTGCTGTCGAGAAGAACCGTCGGCGCTGACGTCGGTATACTTAGACATCGCACCATCGTCTTAATTGGAGCTATGTATTCACTCTTATGATCTCAGACGCCTGCGGCTCACGCCTGTCCCAAATCGAGCGACCAAATGTCGCTCGACTCGTTGCGCGTGGTATAGGAGTTGAGAGAACAGGTTGTGACGTCCCCCAAAACGCGACAAAGCAGACAGGAAGATGGCAAGGATGTTGGCACCTTGGCTGCATAATTACATCATGTGATCTCGTGTTATGCGGCGGCGCCAAACAAGGCGTCTGCTCGCTTAAGCAGCTCTATGTGTGTGGGGCCTGCATGCTGATTCGGGCATATGTACCTCCTTACGTCTGAACCATCAGTGCTGAGCTGGACGTTCGTGACGTTACCTCTGATTCCATGCCATACGATCTACTGGACGCACTGTTGAGCGCGCGGATTTGCTGAGATGGTATAGGTATACACAGTAGTGTTGAGCGCGAAAGGTGCGGAAGAGCCTCATGTGGAGTTTGAAGATCACGTGCATGTGGCGAAGACGGACAATGATTGGTCACCTTTTCCGCTTCCGCTTCCGATAAACATGACGTGGAATACCATTGCTAACTAGATCACTACACAGACGATGGTTCGAAAGTGCGTTCATTCACTCCAACCACGACCTGCTTTCGACGACGCATAACGCATCATCAGAAGCCGGACGTGAGCCATTGCATATCCTCATCAGGTACGCAGACTAGACCGCAACACACTACCTCCGAGCCACTGTATGAAAGCCTTGGCTTGGGGGACTGCATCCTGCAGGCCCTGCAGCGTATCCAAAGCATTTCTTGCCTCAATCGCCACGTCAAGCCGGCAGCGCAACAAGCATGATCACGTCCAGGCCTATCGCGGCACTCGTGAGCACAACTACGCTTGATCCGCATGCTCTGCAATTTTTCCAGTGCGTGACGGATCCGACGTGAGCGATCTGCACTGCCTGATGCTCCGCCAGGAAAAGGCAGGCTCACTATACGCTGGGCTACGCAGAGTCGACCGCTTCAAATCCGCACGAGATCCTCGGAAAGCACAGCAAAAAATACAGGGAGTGCACTGTCGAGAGTTCAGAGAGAACATGTGAGTCGTAGTCCGCATGTGCTACTGCTCTTGTGTCGATCACCGCGCCTGATGGTAGCGCAGTGCCACATAAACGTCCGTCTGTGCCGTCACTGAACAAGTGCTTGCACGAGCGTGCCATCATCGTGCTATCACTTCATCAAATGATACTCTAAAGCTTTAAGCAAGTGTTCGGAAGCATCCTGGGATGTGCTATACCTGAAAGAGTGAGAGAGTCAGCAATTTCATCTGCACAAGCAGACGTGGATCATGCAAGCCGCGAAATTGCCTGTGAACGACTTACAAGATCTCCGCGCTGTTGATGGCATCCAAATTTGGGATGTGTCGCCGGATGGCGGCTTTCTTGTCCGGCGTCCAGGTAGAGCCGAGCAGAATAACAGCCTGAGAGGTTACGTCAGAAAATCCCGTCAGCATCCCTCGGCGCCAGGGACGACTGCACGCATACCTTGATATTTTTGTCCAGAAAATCAGTGTCCAGCGCTCTGCTGGTTACACATTCTGCGATGTCCACTGCCCACCTTTCATCACTCTCGTACAATTTTCTGGCATCCTCGGCCGCTTTCTTGAATCGAGGCTTGATTTTGTCGAAAAGCCTTTTTTGCATTTCAGTCAGCAACATCACGAAGCAATCCGGGTCAAGCGGGATATACTAACCCTTTCCCCTCATCTGCTTGTCTGAAACAGTCTGTAGTATAAATCAGCCTTGAGATTCAACATGCGCTGACGACCGGGTAAGATTAGCCTTATAGGACTTCTCCGGGCACCTGCAACTAGGCAAGAAACACTCACTCCGACTTCGTCCAAGTTGTTCCAGTCGGAAAGGCTTGGTGTCTACGACTTCTTGTTTCGTGCAGGATAAGGAGGAATGGCTTAGATCACAGATCATGTATACGTCGCCGTCAAGGATCTGCTGGATAGGCTCGGCCAATTTGCAATACAACGCGTGTAAGACAGCGCACTCAAATGTTGTGATCACGGCAGCTTCACCAATATCCGTGGCCTTCGCAGCCTGAAGATCAGGATTTTTCAGTGCATGCCCACGAAGAGTATTTAAGCAAGAGCGAAATTAAAGCGGAGAATGACCTACTTGTAAAATCGTGCTTTGGAGGCTTTCAGGCTTCCTGTTAGGGATGACCATGAGGGCCTCTTTCTGTAGTTCGTTGATTGGTGTTCCGTTGCGTTTGGAAGCAATCTCATCTGAAATGTGACCGCTGAGTGCTGCAATGTAGTACGAAAGAACATCTTTTGCGAGTCTGCCCAGTTGATTGAAAATGTTGCCCGCTGTATTGAGATAGTTGGTGCTCAGCGGCACACTGTCGACTTTACCTTGAGAGAGATCGTCATTGTATCGCATGTGCCACGTCATATTTCTGGGTGAAGGGAGAGTTGTCTTTGTGATAAGATATTCATCGTTCTGGTCGTTGAGGTAGTCTCCGGGAGCTGTTCCATTCGGCTTCACGGCATAAGCTGCCTCAATATCCCAGAAAAATTCACCGGGAAATCTCTGGAGCAGATAATAAGCGTTCGAACAGCCTGGCAGTAGGCCCGCACAGTATACTTACCATAGCAATGATTAACCTATGGCTCCGATCACACTCGCGGACGTCCAAGGCAGGGGTACTTTGCTGCAAGTCAGGGTCTTCTTCTTTTTCTTCTTCTTCTTCTTCTGACCCGTTGCCAGATGTCACAAGCCTGCTGCCCGCCTCTTCACGAGGCTCGTAGATCTTGCTTGGATCCGCACGGCCATTGATGAGCGCTTCCACCACAGCCGTGTCATTGCGGTCCAGAGCCAGGCGTCCTGGTGTCTTGCCCTTATTATCTTCATGGTCGACGTCTGCGCCTGCCATGATCAGCGCCACGACAATATCTGCATCCGTCGCAAAGTGTAGCGCTGCCTTGCCTTCGAAATCCTCGTCGTCAATGCTGGCATCGGCTTGGAGTAGTGCTTCCACGACATCCTTGTGAGAATTTCCGACTGCTTGGTGCAGTGCAGTTGTGCCGTGCTCGTCACATCGATAGGCTACGTCCGCTCCCAGTTTTAGCAGACGTTGTACTCTAGGCAGTTGTCCGAGGCGAGCTGCTCGCCAAAGCTTTGCGCCGTTCTCGGTCGCTGTGCCAGTGGGCGTCTTATTCTCGTTCCGTTGATGTGCGAGACTCGCAATACGGAGGTCGCTTGCATAATAGTAGTAAGCTGTGTTGCTCAGTTAGATACGCAAAGCAAAGTGAATGTATGGAAACACACCATTGCCATTATGCTGTCTTGAGTAGCCGTCGGCGGTCGCGCCATGGTGCTCCTGGGAGGAAGTGCCAGCATGCTGGCCGGTGTCAGCAGGCATTAGTACATCGTCCGCGGAGAGTAGGTTTGCAGCAATAGCGAGCTATACGCTAGGCCGAGAGACTGTTCGCCTGGATTTCTGGATCCACTGGTGGTCGTGTCATCTAGAATGAGGTCTAAGGAATGCGACAAGGCTGAGTGTCGGCAATCGCTCAGCATTGTGGCTTGTCATGTGATCGCGTGACACCTAGGCTCCGCCTGCATGTATGCGCTCTGAGGCTGAGTAGTTGTGCCTGAGCATTCTATGCCCACAGAAACAGCTGCTACCTTAATGTCAATTCGATGTCAAATGCTCTGTCCGAGCCAACGTAAACCGGTCTTGTTGCCTGAGAGCTCGACTTCTTGTAGCATGGATGGCTGATAAACGCGTTCAGCGCGCAACATCCAAGAAGCGGCAGAGGATATTGATTAATTCTCCGACAGAGGCATGGTTTCCCCTCATCGCGTACGCATCATCCATGCAAGACGGCTGCTGGAAGATGCAGCTTGGCTTTACGGCGCGCGGGTCGCGGCGGCGGCTGTCATTTGAAAGTACAGTCGTGCATGATATGGTAACCGAGAAAGGGACAGCGTGATGCAGGTGAGACGATTGACAGCGGATGACACGAGGCACGGCGTGTGTGTATGATGGTTCGGAAGGCCGGCAGATGATGGTAGAGTATGTGGCTTGATGTAGGCTTTGTGGATGCTCTGTGGAATTTTTGGCAGAGGTAGGGCGAAGTGTGCCATCACACAATAATGAACAATGATATATTTTCTTGATCGGCATGAATGCGAGCACACGCTGGCCAATGGGAGGAGCGGGCACGGGCGTAATATAAGGTAGAGTTTCTGTGGAGGTGGACACGCCCCTAGTGGGTGGGTGTAGAGTAGCAAGTCCCCTTTCTTTCGACAACGACCACAGGGCCCGTGAGCGGCAAGCAGCCCAGTCCAGTAGCACCACCAGCTTCCCTTACCCACCCCGTATCAACACTACACCAATCTTACAACCACGCGCACCTTTGCCTGCAACACCTCCATCCCCTCCTCCGCTCCTTCTCCGCGACACTGTCAATCAGACGAGCACTCTAATTGCACGCGCATTTGGCCACGTCGTCGAGCGCCTCGCCGAATTTCCTGGTAAGTAACACCAAGTCAGGGTTTCCCGGCGGCCACTTCCACTTCCACTTCCACCACCACCACCACCATCGCGCCTGCTGCCTCGTGTCGTGTATTCGACCTCGCAACTGCCAGAAGTATCGCTAACACGTGATCAGATCATTGCTACGAAAGCGCTTTCAATCCACAATGGGTAAGATGCTCCTTCCCACCTCCCGTCATCTCCTCCTCCTGCCTCCTTCTCGCATACCGCAACATTGAGCACCGTCTGTGCCTACAAAACATCCTCTCTCGCACGAACAATCACCGGGCTCGCGCATCGAGGCATACCCACCAACATCACAATGAGCGCCTCTGTACAAGCTCCAGATCCGCTGGTGCTCAATGACCCGGGCACCCTGGGCACTGGCAAACCAGCATCAGGGAAGCACACGCCGCGCGAGAGCCTCGACACCACCAGCAAGACGCACAGCCGTGAACCCTCCCGAGCTAACACCCTCGTTACAACAGCCTCTCCTAGCCCTCCTTCGCAGACCTCGGCCGTCTCGAGCGACTCCATCTCGAACGGCAAGCCCACATCGCCCAGCAACATCGAGCACAGCAACGCCATGCTTAACGGCAGCGCCCACGCACCCCAGACCGTCTCCTCCAGGGATCCCAAGGCCGCAGCCCAGGCCGCGAGCGACATGAGGAACATTGTCCGCAGGAAGCTTACTGGCTACGTCGGTTTCGCCAACCTGCCCAACCAATGGCATCGCAAGAGTGTGCGCAAGGGCTTCAACTTCAACGTTATGGTCGTTGGTGAGTACATGTCGAATATGGCGCAGTGGGATACTCGGAGCTGACATGCAATGTTCAGGTGAGTCTGGCCTCGGAAAGTCCACTCTGGTCAACACCCTCTTCAACACCTCTCTCTACCCCCCGAAGGAGCGCAAGCAGCCGTCTCTCGACTTCTTGCCCAAGACCGTCAACATTCAGGCCATCAGCGCCGATATTGAGGAGAACGGCGTTCGTCTGCGCCTGACCGTTGTTGACACTCCTGGCTTTGGTGACTTTGTCAACAACGATGACTCCTGGCGCCCAATCATCGAGAACATCGAGCAGCGCTTCGATGCTTACCTGGATGCCGAGAATAAGGTCAACCGCATGAACATTGTCGACAACCGTGTGCACGCCTGTGTCTACTTCATTCAGCCCACTGGTCACTCGCTCAAGCCTCTTGATGTCGAGGTCATGCGTCGTCTGCACACCAAGGTCAACCTTATCCCCGTTATCGCCAAGTCCGACACTCTTACCGACGACGAGATTGCCGCCTTCAAGCAGCGTGTAAGTGATTGAATATCTGTCTAAAGATCCGCGCAACCACTGACATCACGTCCAGATCCTCAGTGACATCCAGCACCACAACATCCAGATCTTCGAGGGCCCTCGCTATGAGCTCGACGACGAGGAGACCATTGCCGAGAATAACGAAATCATGAACAAGGTTCCCTTCGCCATTGTCGGTGCCAACACTGAGGTCACCACGCCTGAAGGCCGCAAGGTCCGCGGCCGTCGCTACCCCTGGGGTGTCATTGAGGTCGATAACGAGGAGCACTGTGACTTCGTCAAGCTGCGCCAGATGCTTATTCGCACACACATGGAGGAGCTGAAGGAGCACACAAACAACTTCCTGTACGAGAACTACCGCTCAGACAAGCTCACCTCCATGGGTGTTGCTCAGGACCCCAGCGTGTTCAAGGAGGTCAACCCGGCCGTCAAGCAGGAAGAGGAGCGCAGCCTACACGAGCAGAAGCTCGCCAAGATGGAGCTCGAGATGAAGATGGTCTTCCAGCAGAAGGTGACCGAGAAGGAGAGCAAGCTCAAGCAGAGCGAGGAGGAGCTTTACGCTCGTCACCGCGAGATGAAGGAGCAGCTCGACCGCCAACGCCAGGAACTCGAGGAGAAGAAGCTCCGCATCGAGAGCGGCAGGCCCGCTGTCGAACAGCCCGCCAAGAAGAAGGGTGGCTTCTCCCTCAGAGGCTAGAGGATTGTCACACTGCGCTCAGTTTTGTGCGCGGATTTCCACTGCTGCAAGAGAGACGACAGAAGATGCTTTGCGGTCACGCTTCCGATCGACCTTTGCTTTACTCCTTATACCACCAGGTGCTCTTGCTTTTTTCCTTTCCAACTTGTATCCTACCGATATCTATTATTGTTCGTTTTGCTGCACTGCAGGGTCGAAGCTTCCCAGCTTCATGCTTTCTCCTTTGTTACCAATCCCCTCTTCTGTTGACATCTCCTGTTTTTTTGAGCTGCATGGAAGCGTGGACGTGTAAGAAGAGGAAAGGCGGTTGGAGGCTGTCGAGGAGAAGAAAGCGAGAGCGTGTCGTCTGGTTCATGGTTTTGGCAAATGGGAAGAAAGATCAAATACCTCTTTTATTTTCCGATTAATGTGATTAATTCTTTTTTTTTAAAAAAAATCTTATATGAAGACGGTATCTAATCTTTTACTGTGAGTACAGAACCGTCTCGAGTGTGTGCGAGCTTGACTTTCTTTTAGCGACTTTCAAAGCTTCGTTTTTGTTCAACATGCATGAGGGCTCCAAGCACATGTCAAGGTGATACCAACTATGCTGTGCTAATGGCTTTCTCACCATGCATGGAACCATGGATATCTAGACAGTTGCAAAGTTGAATATCATAAGCTTTCCGTCTCGCAAAGCTTAGCCCGCTACGATCTCCGCACAAGTGGCTTGCGCGCTCCACGGCCGCCGATACCACCTACAACTGTACAAGGTAAGCGCGTTCTTGCCCGTACGCCCAAGTGTCAAGCGCCACAGGGACTGGGCGAGCTTCAAGAACGAGACCTCGTCTGGACCTATGCGCCATATGTGCCAAAAAAAGACAAAAATCTCAGGCCATCTGGGAGCGGCTCGTGGCTTCCCAAACTTCTGCTCGCCTTTTTGGGTCTGGTCTTTGAAAGCTTTGGATCCTCCTCTATGGCTTGCTTACTGTTTCGCAACCTTTCTCCAGTTTCAGTCACAGCTGCGGCTGAACCGAACGAGGGGATGTGTGGCGATTGGAAAAAGGTTAATGCTGATCCTGGAGCTATGATGGTGCTTTTTGTTTGTTTGATATGGCAGAGGTACATATAGCTTGGTCGTCAGGTAGGTTGGTTGGTTGGTGGCCTGTCTCCTTTGCTTCTTCTACTCTTTGCTCGAGACTGCCGAGACCCGTTTTTTGTGATCTTCGCCATATCTTCCGTTGACATTGATATCTAGTCATCTACCAAGCAAGCAAGCAAGCAACCATGGCCTCTTCTCCCGCCACCACAATCGCCCAACTCACCTCCCGCCTCCAAGAGCAAGCCTCATCCTACACCCCCGGCGACGAACAAGCACGTCAGAAACTCCTCGCAACCTCCGCCTCGCTGCTGCACGCCGTCGAAACGCCCTCCGAGCGCATCGCGCGCATGTGCTATGCGGACAACTTCCTGTTCATCGCGACGCGCGTGCTCGTCGACCTGGATGTCTTCCGGATCATCGCTGGAGCCAAGGGGTCGACGAAGGTTGCGGATCTGGCGAAGCAGACGGGGGCGGACGAGGCGTTGCTGGCGAGGTTGTTGAAGCATGTTTGCACGCAGGGGTTTGTGGAGGAGGTTGGGTTTGATGAGTATGTGGGGAGTGGGATTACGGAGAGGATTGCGTGAGTTCTTTTTTCATTTCTTTTCTCTCTGATTTTGGTTGGTTGAGTGATTTGAATGACTTCAGTGGCGTTGAAGTTGGAAGGGATGGAAGGGAATGCTGACGTCGAATGTTCATCGATACAGATCGCCAGAGGGCACTGGGATCGTCTTGGATATGTTCCACAGTCTTCGTATCGGAGCAAGGTAAGACCATTCCATGATCGCAGACGCCTGTCGATCAAATGCAAGACGGGCTAACAACAATTGCAGATTCCCCGAATACCTCCAAGAACGCAACTACCAAAACCCAACAAACAAAGACGACTCCCTCTGGAAATACGGCATGGACACCACCGACCACTACTTCGAATACATCAACCGGCCCGGCCGCGAGCGCGCCGCAGAAGCCTTCCACAACCACATGCGCTTCAAGACCCTCGGCCTGAAATGGCACGAGATGCCCAACATCATGACCAGCGTCTTCGGCGACTACACCGCGTCGGCAGAAGACGTCCTCATAGTCGACGTCGGCGGCAGCAGCGGCCACGATCTCGTGAGCTTCCACACCAACCACCCGAACATCCCCGGCCGGCTCGTCCTCCAAGACCTGCCCGAAGCGGTCGAAGCGGCCAAAACCGCCGGCGAACTGCAAGCTCGTAACATCGAAGCCATGGAGCACGACTTCTTCACGCCCGAGCCCGTCGCCGGCGCGCGCGTCTATTACCTCAAGATGGTCCTGCACGACTGGCCCGACGAGCAATGCAAGCAGATCCTGACGAACCTGAAACCCGCGCTGAAAGCAGGGCACAGCAGGATCCTGCTGAACGAGATCATCATCCCGGAGGTAGGGGCGGGCTGGTTCGAGACGAGTGTCGATATGATTATGCTCTGCGCGCATTCGGCGCAGGAGAGGCGGGAGAGAGATTGGAGGGCGTTGGTTGAGGGGGTGGAGGGGTTGAGGGTCGCGAATATTTGGGGGGTTGATGGGGCGGTGGAGAAGGTCATTGAGGTTGTTTTGGAGTGAGGTCGTTGCAAATTCGGTGGTAGGTAACGTTGTGGATACCTGCAGATTCTTTCTGTGTGTCGTCTGGGAAATTTGTTGTTTTTACAAAGAGCACTGATTCGATAACCGAGCATATCGTGACTATTGCATACAAATCCTGTCGTCCTTCCCATGACCATCTGCCGATCGTCAAAATCTGCATGGCTCACTCTCCGCCAAGAGATTCTGTAGCTCATCCACACTGTCACCATTAAAAGATCTGTCAATCTAAAAAGCAAGGCTGCAATCACGAGTCTCGTCCTGGATAGCTTGCATCGCTCTCTCACTTGCGCTTGCAGACACACAGACAGACAGACGGACAGACAGACTGCAAGTAGTCTCCGCACTGTACTGTATTACTCCGTGAGTACAATGAACAAATACGCTGTGCGTCTCAAAGACCAAATCAAAGCCAGCCATCTAGCGCCTCTATCGCTCAATCAATGACATGACATCCCTAGGACAAAAATTCCAGATCGATCATGCGAGTCCCAGACACGGGCTCCTCGCCTCGCATCAGATAAAAGAAACATAAGATCCGAAAGACTAGCAGCATTCGATCGCAGTTGGTGGTCAGCTAGTCGTGATCCCAGAGCACCCTCGGCTCGCATTTCTTTCCCATGGCGATCGATATCTCACTCGGTTTACCAGAAGCATCCCAGCTTATCCACCCCAAGACCTCTTTTAGCTCTCAAACAATATCTCAATATGGCAACGAATCACAAACCGCAGAAACCACCGGTCCTCGACAGAAAGATAAAACAGCAAAACGCCAACCCCATGGAGATATCATCGACGGCGACACAAAAGCCGACAGTGACACGTCCTCCTCTAATAGCGTAAGCTGCCATGCTTCAGAAACTCATGAAACTAGAGAAAGAAAAAAAAAAAAAAATAGAAAAAATTATCGCCAATACCAAGAAGGAACACAAGCCTGCTTGGGTTTCATTTGCAACCAGGAACGGCATCTAATGTACACATGCCATGCCGTGTCCCGAGAATCATGCCTTGAGACTAGTGTCGCAAGAGAGAATAGAATAGGAAATATATACATTTTAAAAAAAAGAAAGAAAGAAAGAAAGTACCTAGGTATCCAAGGACGCAAGAACCGGAATACTTTCTTCCCGCCTAATGTTTCTCCCGAGTTTCGTGTTCATCACAAATTGTGCTTCGTGAGTGTATACATATACTTCTGTCCGCTGTTCGCGATTTCTGCTCTGCATGCAGTCCAACACTCGGCAAAGAAGAAGGGGAAAACTAGCATTTAACTTGAAACCGCTAATACTAAATGCAATGCAATGCATCTCGTTCATCGTCATCATCAACGTGTGTGATCGTGTCGTCGTCGTTTCGTCTTCATTCGTTGCAAAAAATTTGCAATCAACGCTCGTCGTCACCTCAAGAACCCCTCTGCATTGAGAGCGTTCATGCCGTGCTGCTGATACCTCGGAATACCTCGGATTACTCGCCAAGCTTCACCGTATCGCTCCCCTCTCAAAGATCGTTGTAGCCCAGGATGCGTTTCTCCAGACCCTTGTCCGCCACGGCCCAAGACCATGCGCGACCGGCTTCGCCGCCGAACAAGCTCTCTGGGCAGGAAGACTTCTCGAGCATGCCGTCTTTCTCCATGGATTTCATCTCGTGGCCTGTGGTGTAAGTGAGGAAGTGCTCGAAATCCTTGTCTTCGAGGGCGAGAGCGTTGCCGGTGATGCCTGTACTGACGTTAGTCTTGGGTCGAGATTGTAGGGGTGGTGGGAAGAAGATACCATGGCAGATGCAGGGCTCTTTGGTGAGCAGCCCGCGCTCTCTGACGCATTCTCGGCCTTTGGTAATTGCTCTTGTGATCTTCTCTTCTAGGTTCGGGAAGTACTTCTTGACGGTGACAAGGCTGTTCACCACGCCTGCTGCGCCGTGGCAGACTTGCACCAGGCGGTCCTTTTCTGGCGGGATGCTACTAGGCCAGTTGCCGGTTTCGTATTGGTATGTGAGTAACACTGCAAGGTCGGCCTCCACCTTGGACGCGTATTTCTTGGGATCCGTAAGGACGACTTGCGTGATAATGCCGATTGCACCGTGGATTGCGCCGACGTAGGTCTTACCGTGCCACTTCCATGGCCGCGGCGAATCGAGGATCGCATCGACGACATCGTCTTGAGTGTCCGTGATCAACTGAAGAGTCTTTTCATCATCGATAAAGGAAGCCTTGACAAGCCGTAGCAGGTACAAGTAGCCAGCCCTTCCGTACAGGAACTCATTTTCCGTCTCTGGTTCGAGCACTTCGGCGGAGTAGTCGCACAAGTTGTTGACCATGTCTACATCCTTGCTCGTGGCGGCGCCAATGGCCAGCAGTGCTAGGATGTCATCCGTAATGCCGCACTTGCCTGGCTTGGGCCCAGGGTAATCTCCAATTGTGTCCTGCGCCTGCTTGAGGTATGCTGCTGACCATGTTCCCAGTAGCTGTCCTTCGATTTCGAGGTCGTTGTACATTTGCTGGAGGATGAGGAAGGTGTAAGCCACACTGACGGGTCCTTTGTAGAGACCTCCCGTAGGCGGGATGCTTGCGGGCGGATGCTCGTTGACGAGGCGGGTCAGAGAGGCTTTGAGCTGCTTGTATGGATCTGGGAGCTGACTGTCAGTATTGCTAGGGGTGAGATGAAGCGTAGAGGCGTGACCTACCTCTGCTCGCCAGCGGCGCATCGTTCTTGAAGTAACGCGGCATGTTGTAGGATGGTTTGCGAAAGTGTCGCGGCCGAAGTCAACAACTGCAGACAACACCGAATCTAATGCATGTGAGGCGGTGTCGAGCTTTCGAGATCTGTCTGTGTGTCTGTCTGCGGGTACGGGTGCTTGGTGCAAAGGGTAAGCTGGTCGATGAGGGGTTGTTGATAGACAGACTGCTGCCGAGTGTTTGCCAACCTCACTCAGGCAAGCATGTGACTCTGGCGCATGGCGAAAATGTGTCTTCACAATATGAAGAAGCTCACGTGTAGCCCCACGCGACCGTTTGTGGATTCGAGATGCGAGAGGTCGCTGACGTACTTTGGGCAGGGCTTTCGGCACATCCGGCAGCGTTGCGGCCCGAAAGTATACAGTAGAGATTCGCGTGTGCCTGCTCTTGAAGCATATGGACGATTGATGACAAGGTCACATGAAATGCGATACTCGAGCCTCGAGGTGTACCAGCTGCTTAGAGGTACGCCGGGAGTCTGACGGTCTACACAGAGGTTGTCTTCAGGCAGCATCAGTTGCCAAGGCTCCTCCCACATGTGTACGTCCACGAGGTATCTGCACTATAACACGAGCGGTCAAGCAAGAAGAACTCTTGTACTGCATCTCACATGCTCGAAGAGCGAGCTCGTGAACATGTCGGTCGTAGCTATCTCATTGGGGTTGCGCTCTATTCTTATGCTTGCACACAAGGTCGACTCTCACCGGTGGTATAGAGACCGTTGAGAAGCTCGCAGCCGCAGACGGCACAGCTACAGGGCTACCGCTGCGGACCAAATGCAGCTAAAAGCATGCGCCAAACTCTCCCACCAGAGAGTATCTATAAGCGGCATGATTGAGTTCTCCTAGACAAGGAGATACAGTGATTGTCACTACATGCCCCTGACCATAACCATCCATCTCCGGTTTACGGTATGACCAAAACAAGAAGTCGATCGTTGATCTCGAACTTGAACCAGACTGCCGAAAAGCACTGGCACGCTCGGACACTTGAGGTGTCATGGGCTGGGAAGTAGTGACAGGGAGCTTCGCAATCAATGCAAAGCCGCAAGCGCGTGCATAAGGAGGATCATGGCAAACGGAGATCGTCGGCTCTTGCACACCAACTCGGATAAGCATCGACCATCATCGACTGGTACTTGTGCGATGGTGTTTGGCATTAATAATTGTTCAAGACAGTGCACGTGCACTTCCAGGCTTGCCGGCAGGATTGACAGAGATGGCGGAGGAAAAAAGTGACGACGGCGTTACACGTGGCCGTGGCGAGGCATTGCGTTGCACAACGCGTGTTTTGTGCACCAGCTGGATGGAGATTGTGCGAAGGAGTTAGCAGTGGAGTGACAGGAGTGGGTTCAGTAGTGGAGTGGAATGTAACAGGTGGTTGATACAAAAAAGCTTGGAGCACGCGTTCCCCAGGTCTGACATGCGATCTTGCTGTGTGAGGTTTGATGGTGGTGTGCGCAGTTAGGGCCTCATGCCACTGCAGACGGCAGACCGCCTAAGTGTCAGTCAATGTGCAGCTGCCTGGTGAGGTTCCTTGGAAGTGTTGGAATTAGCCTTCCGACGGCCCAACGCCACGAGAAAATTACCGCCCCAGCGAGTGGGATTGATTGAGCGGATGCTTGACAGACGGCGACGAGTGAATAATGAGTGCTGGCTTGTATTGCATGACCGGCGGCAGGCAATGCTTGTCGACTGCTCTCACACCTGGCAATAGTAACAAGAATAACATCATCATCATCATCAACCACCACCACCACCGTGGCCGTTTGATCTGCAGCACCACGGCCCTTGGCCCACGCCGGCGACGCATCACGGTCTATTTGCATTCGCACTAGAAGCAGTCGCATCGAGCGCTAGCGCCCTCAAGCCACCAACCACCGCCGACGCAGTCCAGCAAGAGGGTTCAGGTCCGCGCGGACATCCACGAGCGACACGACACCTCGCGCGCCGCCTGCAGCAGCTACGACTATTTCGCCCAAGGCCTGCCGGAGCACGCACTGCAGCTCTCCCTCGTCTTACTGCTCCCTTCCATCCATAATCTCGCCTGCACACCTCCTGTCACCTATATCCCCATCGTGTGCTGTTGCGCAGACCTGCCTCGCCACGCCAACCACTCGTTTGAGATCATCCGCATCTTCCAACGCCCGCGCTCCACCTTAAACCCGCAACTCGGCCATCTCTCCGTCCGCTTGCCCACTCTCGAGCCACTCTCCCTGCGACATACGCCGTGCTATCACCACTAGTTGCGGAGAGCCAAGAGGGGGACCGACATCTGTGCCATCTCTAATCTATCACCATGAGCAACATGGACCACGCTGTGGCCGCTGGCAAGCCGCCTCGCGAGCGCGAGCGCGGTTTCAGCTTCAGGAGCGACCGAAGCAGCGGTTCCAAGCCGAAGGAACACCTCACCGAGTCGCCCGAGCAGAAGAAACGCCGTGATTCTCTGTACAAAGGCTCGAGCAAGGCCAACCCTAATGCCGCTATCACCGAAGCTCAGCCGGGTGGTGAGTGAAGCTACCCTCTGTCATTTGACCCGTCTCCATCCCAGACTTCATCTTCCGCTCTGCCCAGCTTTGAACACTGTCTCTACCACTCTATCCACGTCACATCATGGCCCCTCATTTAGACGGCGTCAACTCGCAAGACCTTGCTGACCCGGTCGTTCAACCCTCAGACGCCCAGTTGCTCGAACAGACCACGATCGCGTCTCTCCGGAGCACGCAGCATCTCGATGTCAATGGCAACCCCATTAGTAAGTCTCGCGATTTTGCGCTCAACTGAACGGCTGCTAACAATTTCCCAGCTGATCCGGATCTTTCCAACCCTACCCGGCCGCGTCTGGAGCGACCGCTCGACACCATCAGATCGTTTGAGAGGGCTATCGACGCTGGCTACAAGAGGAGGAGCTCCATGATGCGTGGTGGTGTGTCTTTGCATCCACTATCGATTTCCGTCGCAATCTTGACACTGACATTGCTCCGCAGAATCATACGACCAATCTCAACAGCATCAAAGCAGGCGTAATAGCGCATACGGTACGCATCCTACTGCTTTCTCTACCCATCGGGCGCATCCGGCAGTCACTAACACATGCTTTCCAGGCTACGAATCCAACCGCCATTCTCAAGGCAACAACGGCTATTATGGTAACCGCCGCCATGACAGCTACAACGATGGACCTCAACAACGCATGCGCTACGGCTCCCGTGGCGGTAGCTACAACAACGGTAGCAATGGCTACAACGGCAACGGTGTCTATCCACAGCACGGCTACCACCAATCCCACGACACTGTCACTTCCGGCCAAACCTACGGCTCGGACTCTACTGGCCCATGGGCAAACGGAACCGATCCCAGCAGCGAAAACAGCTCGCTAGACCGCATCAACGCAACCAACACCCAGCAAGACAACGTATACGGCGGACAAAATGGCTACGGTGGATACCCACGCGCAATCCCGGAAGATAGACAGTACAACGCACAGCACCAGCAGGGCTACGGCGGCGGCGGGCCAGTGCAACCGCCAAACAGCCAGAGAAAGCCAATCGCTCTCGGTGGAGGCGGCGGCGAATCCGACTTTGCCGCGCCACCTAGAAGCAACTTGCCCTCGACCGCACGCCCAGAGCCGGAGAAGAAGAAGGGCTGGCTGAAGAGGCGCTTCAGCAAAAAGGAGTAGAAACAACCCTCATTGAAGGCGTCATTCTTCGAATCTTATCATGATGGATAAAACAGGACAGCTAGGATTGTGATTTCCTTTTCGCTGCATCAGCAGCAGCAAGAGACACCGCGCACAAGCCTTGGAAAAAGCCGGGAAAGGCTATGCCGAGATATCTTTTTATGTGCTGTCTCATTTCTCGAGGACAGGCGTGCGAGAGAAAGACTTTCTTTTACTGAAGCCAGAAGGAAAGGGATAATGGGAGAACACGCCACCATAATTCTAATGACTTGAAATGATTGGGAAGAGGACGAGGAAATTCTTCACGCCGGCTTCTGGGAAATTGGGAAGGGGGTTTGGTGTTTTTTCTTGCTTATTAGTTTCTCTCTGACCGATGACATTAGGGGCGGAGTTCTTTCGATCCTATTTAGTGGTAAAAGATACGATACGGGGGCGCAAATTGAAATGGTATTCTTTAACTTGTTGGCTTCTCTTTCGCACACCTCTGTCATTGCCCTCTTGTTGTATGTGTCTCACCGAATCGTGAGGGTTGGGTCGTGAAGAATGTGTGTGTGTTTGTTATTGTGACTATTCTCTTTTTCTTCGCATGCCCTTTCTTCATCCTGCCTCGTACGTTTTTTTTCTTGCTCCTTGGCGATGATGATGAAACCGGGGGGGACATTTAGCTCTGCCCGCGACGGAAGAAACAATTTATGTGGTCGGAAGGCCTGTTGTTGATGTACCTGAGGCCTGCGCCAACTACACGCCGCTGTAGTATCAGTACACGCACGAAGTGGGGATATCGGATATGGTGTGGGCTTTTTCGAGGATGCTTTCTTCTTCTTCGCTAGCAGCGGCGGCGGCGGAAAAGACTTGCCACGGTGTTCGGGTGTCATCGCAAACGAGGATTATGTTCCCGGACGAAGGCAGAGCATTGCGGGCAGCTTACGGAAGTCTGGAAGAGTCGGGAGCAGTACGCAATATTTACTACTTGATAGCGGAGGTGTAGAGATTGGTTGCGAATGCTTTTGGCTTTTTTTTTTTCGGGAAGGATGGCCTTGATGATACTTTTTCGATGATGGGAGACACTTGCTGCTGCTGCTGCTGCTGCTGCTGCTGTCACTACCTGTCCTTGCGGCCTTCGCTGGGCTGGATGGCTCCAGAGGCGATGTCGGCCTCGCGCTCGGATTTGTCGTCGTTGAAGGCGACGACGACGTAGGAGAGCAGGACGATATTGGCGACGATGGCGGCGGTGGCGCCGGCGTAGGTTGAGTTGCCTGTTAGGGGATTGAGGTTAGGGATTTGTGAGTTGGAAGGGGGCGTTGTGGCGGGAAGGAGAATGAGGGTGGTCGAGGGGGTGGTGGTGCTAATGGTTCGACGTGTTTTGACATAAATCGGCAGGTGGAAGGGTGGAATGAATGGATGGGCAAGACAAACCTCCGAAGATGGTGTTCACGGACAGGAAGTATGAGCCGATGGGGAATGTGATCATGGCGAATGTGAAGGCGAGGAGCTTGTAGATGATGGTTCTGAACATTAATGATCGGATATCAGCAAAGTCATCATTTTATCAAGAATATATTGCTTGATATGGCGGGCTATGGAGAGACCAACGAAGGCACAGCAGGAGTGATGTTTGACTTGGGTTCCAGTCTGACCTCGTCTTGGTCGAGATGGGTCTTCTCGGTGGCGTTGATACAGCGTTGAGTGGCCATTGTGGTCGGTGGATGCGGGTGGCCGTGCGATTGTCTTGTTTGTGATATAATGTCTTTGTTGCCTGTTTGGTGTGGTGAATCGAGTTCCTTGGATACCTACTGTTGCCTTACGTACCTTACCTTGCACGCCGGACAAACGCTCGGACCGTCGTGCATGAGAATAATGCGGCTCTTTAGAATGCGCGCGCGTCAAAGCCCGCGTTCACTTTTCCCTGGTCGACTCCGGTGAAAGAAAGCCAAAAGCCAATCTCGCGCTTTTCAATCGACAACTCAAACGGCGACCCGCGGTGAATCGTGAATCGTGAGCCTCACTTTGCTTCATCTGTGTACAGTCCTGCATATCTTACCCGGCCGCCCATTCGACTTACTTGGCATCTTGTGCATCCACCGAGGACGGACTTAGTGATTGTACTTCACTCACTCATCGCGCTTGTACAACACCGACTTTCATACGCAACGACCATCCGGCAATATGGCCGACAGTGACCCAATTTCCGACTACACCCCCGCCAAGAGGAGGAAGATCAACCATACTCCCAAGGCATGGGACGAGGCCGACGACAGTGGGGACGATCTGTTCGAGGACCATGAAACCATTGCGACCCTCCCTGTCACTTCTGCGCCGACACTAGGATACTCGACCAAGCAATTCCACAGCGATATCAACACCTTGGCCGGCAATGCTACGCAACCCACTCAGCCCTTGTCCCAAGCAAACAACACATACATCACGCAACCTACACAACCACTCAAGCGCTCGAGTCCCGCGCCAGATGATGTTCAAGTCCAGCGCTCGTCGCCGCCTCCGGCTGCGCAGCCTGCGCCCATAAAGACTTCCTTTGCAAAGCCTAGAAGCTTTTTAGCAAGTGCAATGGCCCCGCCAGGCACCTCATTCCGGAAACCACAAGGCGTACAGGCCAAGCCGAAAGCGATCCCGGTCGACGACGACAGCGATGAGGACCCGGAGGTACATCACAGCTCAGACGAAGAGACACAGGGATTGAGGTCCAACATCCGGCCAACAAATTTCACAAAAGGTGGGCGCGGTCTGAACTCGAGTCCGAACCGGCGCTCAGCAAGCAGAGAAAGCCCAGTCGTCCGGGAGTCTCCTAAGCCTGTGAAGGCGGGTCATCAGAACGGTTTCCTATCACTCATGGCCGACTTCGGACACAAGGAGCCTGCAGCGAAGCCTAAAAGGCCATCGGACGACATGGCGAGCGCATATGGAAGTTCGTCGCGAAGCGCAAGGCCGCCTCAGCAACAACGCGCGCCCGCTCCGGTTCACAATGCCGTGGTTTACAAGAGCTTGGACGACATTCCAGATTACATTATGCGGAGGACCGTTGAGCGTATGGTCAATGTACTCAACCGGAGTGTACAAGACTGTATGCAGGCGCTTTTGCGCAAGCGTGGTAACGAGCAAGACGCTATGGAATGGTTGGCTGATAACGAGGGCTCCGATCTCGACGAACTTGCGCCTACCCCTGCGAAACCTGCTGGACCAAAGGGCGTTGCGCGAAGTTTGGCCGGCTCAAGCAGTCAGTCATCACAAATTATGCCTCCCCGGTCGAACGCTCGAGCGGATGTCAAAGTTCAGGCAAAGACTATTGCAGAGAGATATGCCGAGAAGGCTAGGAAACCACAACCGCCACCGGTTGCACCGAAACCCTCGACGCCTGCGATCGAGATCGCTGACGACGAAGACGAGGAAGATGTAGCGCCGCGACCCAGAGGACGTCTCATACAGCGAAGTCGCCCGGTAGCCCGCTCTCCAACACCAGAAACCTCGCCACCAAAACCGCAGGTGAAGAAGGCGAAGAAAGCAGCCATCACCATCGAATCAGATGAATCAGAGCCCGAGGCTGAGCATTCAGCCGACGGCTCCGACGATGAGGTCGAAGTCGTTGGTGAAAGCTCGCATGATATCAAGCTCTTGAAGTTTTTCAACGAGGCGACTCTCCCTCAGATTGCCGACCTTTGCGCATCGCCCGAGTCGGATGTACAAACGATCATCGATAAACGACCGTTCAGCAACCTCGAGGAGATTCGTGTTATCACCAATGCTCCAGAGTTCACCAAGTCGGGCAAGAAGTCAAGGACTAAGCCTATCGGTGACAAAATCGTTGACGCATGCAGTGAGATGCTCTTGGGCTACGACGCGGTCGATGACCTGGTGACCGAGTGTGAGAACATTGCCAAGCCGATTCAAAAATCTCTCAAGGCATGGGGCGTCGGCGAGGGTGCCAACGGTGAGCTTCAGCTGATGAACCTGGATGGAGCCCACGACTCCGGCATTGGAACTCCTGTAAGCTCTACGGACGACCTCTCGGCTACTAAGGGAAGCAAGAAGGGTAAATTCTTGAGCCAACCAGAGAACATGAACCCCGACATCACGATGAAGGACTATCAGCTTGTCGGTCTTAACTGGCTGCACCTCTTGTGGTCGAAGAAGATTTCCTGTATTCTCGCCGATGACATGGGCTTGGGCAAGACTTGCCAAGTGATCAGCTTCCTATCGCAATTACAACTTGAGCAGGTCGATGGTGTGCATCTGGTCATCGTGCCGGGTTCGACGCTGGAGAACTGGCTACGCGAGTTTGAGAACTTCTCTCCCGGACTGAACGTGGTGCCATACTACGGTTCGCAAGCAGAAAGACCCACGCTGCAGCAAAAGATCGAAGACGACTTCAGCGAAATCGACGTTATCGTCACTACCTACGACATGACCGTCAAGCCAGACGACAACAAATTCCTTCGCAACCTGGGGCCTTCAGTCTGTGTCTACGACGAAGCTCACGCTTTGAGAAATCCCAAGTCCGATCGGTACCGGCAGTTGATGCGCATCAAGGCTGACTTCAAGGTTCTACTCACTGGCACTCCCTTACAGAATAACCTGCAGGAGCTCATCGCTATCTTGGCTTTCATCATGCCTGACCTTTTCCACTCCAAGGAGGAGCACCTCAACTACATCTTCCAGCACAAGGCGACCACCAAAGATGCCGACCACGCCGCGCTCCTCTCAGCACAGCGCATTGCTCGTGCACGGTCAATGATGACACCGTTCATCTTGCGTCGCAAGAAGGCACAGGTGCTTTGGCTGCCCGCCAAGCACAGCAGCGTCGAGTTCTGCGACATGACCGAATCGCAGGCCGAGATGTACCAGAATGAGATGGACGATGCTAGACAAGTCTTCGTTGACAAGGCCAATGGCAAGAAAACCACTGCCAAGGCTAGCTCGAACGTGCTCATGAACCTGCGCAAAGCCGCCATCCACCCTCTTCTGTCCCGCCGTATCTACGACGAGAAGAGACTCACCAAAATCCAGACCGCGCTCCTCAAAGATGCCGAGTTCGCTGGCAACCCTCCGGATAGGGTCTGGAAATACCTTGTCGGCGAGGGACCCCAAACCATCAAGGGCGGCGACTTCGGCCTCCACCGGTTCTGCGCCGAGCGCCCTTTCCTCTCCAAGTTCGCGCTTAGAAAGCAAGAATGGATGGACTGCGGCAAAGTGCAGAAGTTCAAAGAGCTCGTCCTGGGCTACAAGGAGAACGGCGACCGCGCCCTCGTCTTCTCGCAGTTCACCACCCTCATGGACATCCTGGAGACCGTCCTCGAGACACTCGACATCAGGTACATGCGCCTCGACGGCAGCACGCGCATGGACATCCGCCAGGACATGATCGACAAGTTCTCCTCCGAGCCGGACATCACGGTGTTCATGCTCTCGACCAAAGCCGGCGGCGCGGGCATCAACCTCGCGGCCGCCAACAAGGTCATCATCTTCGACTCGGGCTTCAACCCGCAGGACGACATCCAGGCGGAGAACCGCGCGCACCGCGTCGGGCAGACGCGGGACGTGGACGTCGTGCGCCTCGTCACGAAGGGCACGATCGAAGAGCAGATCCACGCCCTCGGCGAGAGCAAGCTTGCGCTCGACGAGCGCGTCGCGGGCGAGGGCGCGACGGCTGGAGAGGACAAGGCTGCTGAGAAGGAGGGCGAGAAGGCGGTTGAGAAGATGTTCTTGGAGAGCTTGAAGGGGGAGACGGAGACGGCGGCTGCGAAGAAGGAAGGTGGTGATGGTGGTGGGGATTTGAAGGATCAGTTCAAGAAGGGGTTGGCTGATGCTGGGTTGGAGGTTTCGTGAGTGATGATCGTGATGATGATGATGATGATGATGTTGTTGTTGTTGTTGTTGTGGCGATGCGGAGGATTTTGTAACAATATATACATTCTGCGACGTCTGGACATCGGTCGCGTGAATTAATCCATGGAAGGCACTTTTTTTTTTAGCGGTATGCATCGGCATGAATGAATTGTTTACTCGAACCTCTTCGTTACGAAAAATTTGTGCTGTGTTGATGGGCGCGAGTTAAATGGTAACCATTGTGTCCAGCCATCACGGCCCAATGAATTGTGCCAACGTGTCCATTTGCGATTCTCGTTGCTTTTATTTGACCTTAGGTTCGGGAGAGACATGTGCCCGCCTGATGCAGCAGCAATATCAAATCGCGGCTCGGGGTCCAGGCGAGTCTCCACTATGGAATATGGGTCTCCACTTTCGCATGTGAACCTTGGGCATGTCACAGGTAGGGGGAGGTGGTGGTATGGGAGTTCATAGGGAAAGAAATTAGAGGGTAATACTAACACAAAAGCACGGGCAAATGTTTGCAATATAACAACAATCAGTGGCAAGTAACACTTGAAGAGCGGATGTGATGATGATGATGTAGGCGTGAAGAGGCCAATGGCTCGAGCTCATATCCCCCCGCACATGGATGGATGGCCAGCTAGCCTGTTGCCTCTAGCGCGTGCGGCTTGGGAAAGTAGGACACCTGGCGTTGCTCGCCCGAGCTCTCACATAAAGACATCCGCCCAAGAACACTCCACTCCCGACACCTCGTCACTACTTACCAGCTAAACCTCTTCTTTCTCCTCACCCTCCTCCTCCTCCTCCTC
>LJJI01000109.1:0-11053 GCA_001553865.1 Cladosporium sp. BSL10
TAGTGAACGGCCGGCGTGGGGCGTCGTTGGCTTGCGACGCGCGGCCCACCTCAAGCCGCTACCTCCGTAGATTCCCTTGGACTCATGCCGACGTACCGATGTGGACTATAGGGTACGGTACATAAGCTAGGATGGACGCTTGGCGAATCGAATAGACCGCGGCTCGTCGTGGCTATGATCGAGCTCGGTGGAGTGGACTTACGCGTTGTGTGCTTTCTGACCTGCCGCTTCCGGGCCGATACTACACTGCCTTCTGCGAGCCGGTCTGCATGGAGCTCGTATTTCATCGATAATTTGGATCGGGTTGGTTGGTTGAGGTGGCGAGGAATGTGTGTCTCGAGGGTTGGACTTCTTGCCGGGAAAAGTGTGCTTGTTGGCTTTTACCTTTGGTACTGCAAGACTACAGCACATCCTTTGGCGAGAAAGCAGCGAGCTACACAGGCAGCTTTACATGACGACGACGAAGACGATCGCGTAACGCAATTCCCATCTGTCACCTGAAGCATTCTGATCATAGCTAGCTTGATCGCTAATGCAGAACGTGTACTGTATACATCTTCTATCGCCACTTACACCACCAACACTACTGAGGCACAAATGTTCCATTGGCACATTCAAAACCCAAAGCAGGGTTCTGCTCCGCGCCAGCATTGAAACAAATAACACTGGGAGCTTCCTGCTTCTGAGGGTAGACATTGATGCCGTAAGTCTCGAAGCCGCTGCATGACGTGTTCGTGTTACACTCGATGATGAGAGCTTCGGTCTGCGTGAGGTTCGGGAGGCCTTGGTCGTACCAGCAGGGCTGTTTGATACAATATGGTTAGCATGATACATATGCTAGAGTGGATGTACTCGGTCTTACGGTGGTGCGGCAGGAGCCGTCGCCGGGGTTGAAGCTGTTGATGTCGCCGGTGAAGTTGCCGAAGGTGAAGTCGCGGAGCTCGACGCTGGAGTTGTTTGGGCGTTCAGCGCTGCCTGCGTTTCCTTGATCGACGTATGTCTTGTTGTAGTGATTAGTCGCTGCTATCGATGGAAGTTTGGTCTGAAGGCGGCTTACTTGGGTGATGAAGACGGGGAAGGTGACATTGTGGACCTTGATGTTTGTCCAGGAGACGTTGCTCACAAGGCCTTGTCCGCCAACCCACGACTTCAGACGAGCAGCATACAAGCCGCCGGCGACAGTAATGCGGTCGAAGTGAATGTTGGAGACGTTGGCGAATTTACCCTGGCTCTTGCCGAGGGAACCGATCGACAGACCTGGAGGGAGGTGTGAGTAAGGTCTCATACTGCAGAGGTTGGCACAGGCACTGATGCTGCAACTCACCATGCGTCTGGTAACCAATAGTTGAGTCTGAGACGTAGAGGTTGTGGGCACCGTCGTTGACGGCCACTGCGTCATCACCGTTGTAGGCCACGAGGTTTGTGATACGGACGTTTGAGGCACCAATATCAAAAGCATCTGTGTTGAATGGGAAGCTCTCCCATTTGTCAGACACAGCATCGACAATGGAATCCGAGATGTCAATATCGCTGCCCTTGATCTGAACGTTCCAGGCAATGGGCTTGCGAGACTTGAGACGTTTGATGCTTCCGCCTTGGACATTAAACATCATCAGGTGTGGACGTCCGGTGATACCGGTTCCATTCGAGGGGTTGGCATCCCACCATTGCTGTCCGTAGGAATTGATCCAGCCGTGGTTTGGATCTTCGCTACCGGTATAGTGGATGTTCGAGCCACGGAAGTCGAACCACCAGATGGTCTGCGAGCTCGCTAGAATGAGCTTGCGAGTGGCTTCAATGTCTTGCGGAAGATGCAGGTTGCCGAGTACTTGGATGGATACATCGGTCAGGTTGTCCGCGAGAATGGGTTTGAAGACGTTATAGTCGACGCCTATGGACGGTCAGGCTCACGGACAAATACGATGTCTGGCGTACGACTGACCTTCGGAGAAAACCACAGTGCCGCCACTTGCACAATCCGCGAATGCGGAAGCAATGGCAGGCGAGTCATCGGCAGTACCGTTAGAGGTCGTGTATTTGGAAGGGATAGTACAGGTCTTGCCAACAGTCGAGTTCTGTGCAAGGACAGCGGAGGCGCCCAAGCCAACCGTAAGAAGTAGGGGGAGCATATTGACAGCAACACTGGGAATGGTAGTAGACGAGACTATTTGGAGAAGGAGAACAGTGTATCCTTATACAAACCCCTGGATTGCCACAACTCCATCGAGTCTTTGTGTACTCCTACCGCGTACTGGTGATACATAAGGCGCACAAATCAATCTATATGGATGGAATCAATTTGTCCGTCGGCGATCTAGGTTGATGCCGAGGACAAGTGTAATGAAAAGTAGAGTGTTTGTCCGACCAAAAATCACAGGGCTGATGCAGGTCAGTGGGGATAGACCCGCACTCCAGTGCCGAAAACCCGTAAGGTTGCCAAGGAGATGGATAGTTCGATCGCGTGTCGCAAGTTCACATGTAGTGTGCCCTTTGATAAGAAATGCTTTTCGCGATGCCAGCACTCATCTGCTTTGATCATGCCACTAGACACCGGGATGCGCGGTCGTATGCCACAATACCAGATCAAAAAGCCATTCGATCGTTGCAAATGGCTGAAAGACTTGATAGTCGGAGGTGAGAGCGTTGTACTTGAGCTATACTCAAACTTATGTTCCGGAAATACACGCCACCTATGTATTTGCATCTCTAAGGTCCAAAAGCTTGGACAGGCTGCTGAACGCCATCAATCTCGGCAAATGGGTCCTTCAAATTTATGGCCGCTCTTGTGTTCAAATAGCCGCACCTCGTGGCGAGCAGGCTCTCTCCTGGCATGCCCGCAGTATCCGCTCACAAGACCGCCAGAGTCATGCAACACCAAGACGAATGCATCGCTTGTCGACAGGTGCTCTTGGAATGCCGATACTGGCTGCTTACGGATGGTTAGCCATGGTTCGTTGCGAAGCTACGTGCAAGTGGTCGCCTACATGTACGCACAGTTCCTCTGGCTACATCTGCTGCTCAGGCTCCTCGGCAGCTCGCTTGAACGCCTTCGACCATAGCCAAGAACACCAAAATGTCGTTTCTGCGACAGCAGCAACTCCCAGAGCACCGTAGACGACTATACGGACTGTTCTTGTAGCTCCAAGTTTTTTAAGGTTGAACGGATCGCTTCTGTCACCGTCCGACATGTTTGGGCGATGAGGTGTTTGGTCCGCGAATCCTCTTGTCATAACAGACTTCGGCATGCCTGGGATGCTCTTGCGAGATATGTGGCGTGCTGCGAGGGTTTGGGAGTAATGGATGGCGCTCATGGCTATTTGTACTTCTTAGAACCGAGTTTGTCCGCTGCCGGCTTTCATCAAGACGATCTCTTGTCGGGGATGGAGCGACATTGAAGGACACAATTTTGATTATCGACAGTCGAGTGGGTCAGTCTCTTCTTATGTCCTGTCCACCGAGCACGCGTGATCTACGCGAGAACGGCTTGAGCGAAGACGAAAACGCAGACGCGAAGGCGACGAAGCGAAAGCGACCTGACGGCGAGGAACAACCGCCGCAAAATTATCTACGGTCCTTTCTCCGCCCGTCTCTGCCATTTAGCAGTTGACCACTCATCAGGCCAACTCAATCGATACGCCACAGACCTTGCGTGCATATGTCTTTCCATGTTTACAGACCGAAGGCATGCACTCGAAACTTCCCAAACCTAAGCAACCCACAGCCAAACCTTATGCAACCAGTTCTTAGGAACGGGCTCTGTATAGGATGCGGAAAGCTCGTCCATTTCCTTCTTCCCTGTCACGATATCGATCTCGCTGACCTTGATAGCAAATGGCGTGCGCCTCAGAACTTTGTGCCCAACATACAGCGCAAGGAATATGGGCAGTGTAACGTAAGCTGCGAGGAAATTGGCGGCTGACCAGTTCTTAGGGAAGAACACGTGGAATCCGTTAGTGAAAGTCAGGACGACGAGAACGAAAAGCGCGATCCAGGTGGCGTACGGCTGTAGCGGGGTCTTGAACGGCAGAGTATCGTATGCGTCGTTGTACAAGATCGCCTTGCGGAAGCGAAGGTAGGTGACCAGGCACACTATCCATGCAATGAACCCGGAGATGGTAGAGATGTTGACAAACCAAGTGAAGACCTGAGCGCCGGAGTTGGAAACATTGAGATACGCAAGCAGTCCGAATGCCCATGTGGCAAGAATGGCCGTCCATGGCACCCCATATCGGTTTGTCTGAGCGAAAATCTTCGGAGCTTGCCCAGTCAATGCCATCCCATATAGGGTGCGGCTTCCACTGAAGAGGAAGGCATTGCCAGCACTCCAAGCAGATGTCAGAATAGCGGCATTGATTACATGGTTAAGAACTGGGATGCCTGCATTTTGAATGCCAATAACGAACGGCGATGCACTAGCATTGGAATCTGGTGACAGGAGTCTCGGATCGTCGGAAGGCACGATTACGCCGATGATCAATGAAGCGACGCCGTAAAAGACGGCCAGTCGCCAAATGAACCGCCTTGCCGCCTTGGGGATGTTGCGGCGCGGCGCTATTGTCTCACCGGCAGCCAATGCTATTAGCTCCGGTGATGTGATGAAAGCGAAACCCGCTCTGACGAATGCAGTCCAGTAGCCCAGGAATCTGCCTGTATCTCCAGAGACGAGGTAGGGTGTGAATGCGCCAGGGGTATTCCAATACCGGAAGCCGAGTCGACTAGTCTGATCTGGGCCTCCGCCAAAGAACAAGACTATCCCAACGATGATAAGCCCGATGATGGTGATCAGTTTGATACTGGCGAACCAGAACTCGGCCTCCCCAAAGAACGGTACAGCGATGATATTCAGAAGCAATATCGTGATCAAGATGATGGTGATCCAGACAGCTGGGCTCATGTCTGCATCCTGCAAAAGCGAAAAACTTAGCCCAACTTCGAATTGCGATTAATAGACAAACACGACATACCCAATAGCTCAGCAATATGCTTCCAGCTGTAGCCTCTGCTGCGACAAGTATGGCATAAGCATACCAGTAGTTCCAGCCCGTGGCGAACGCGAGTGAACGATCGACGAATCTTCCGACGAAGTACGGGACCGTTATGCCGCCCATGGGCAGGTAAGTTACCATCTCTGCAAGGACGTTCATGACGACGTAGACAATTGCCATCATGCTGAGATAGCCCATGAAAAGCGGCGCAGGTCCAACGAGACTGAGAATGGCACCAGATCCAACAAACAGACCTGTACCGATGGCACCACCGAGCGCGCTGCAGGGTTATCCGGGTCAGTTCGACTGCGAGAATAGGGCGCACAGAGTGCAGCAAGACAACTTACAGAAATTGTATATGACGGCTCTTCAAGCCACGTTTGGTCTCACCACCCTGTCCAGCGATGGCGCCTTCGCGGTACACATGCTCTGCTTTTTCGTGCCCGAGTATTTCGACGTCGTGCTCCCCTCCTTGAACTGTCGCGGTAGCCATTGAGACTTGCGTCTGCGGGCTGCTTGGTTGCAGTTATTGTTGCATGCAGTATCGTTACATTTCTGGTATATAGACGGCTGTATCTGCAAAGCGGCGTTTCGTGCGAAGGCGAGGCCAACGATGGTTATTGAGAAGACGCTGCTTTGAGGTTGAAGGCGTTAACGATATCAATTTTGCGTAGAGTCGTAACGAAACAAGCACTGGGATTCCCTCGACCATTCAATTGCGCTTATGAGCTTGCAGGCGGACAAGGATGCATAAGCTTGAAGAAGACGGAGGAGTCGTTCCTTCTTGACACACAGCTGCAGGTCGAGCGTCATTATTCCTGCAGGCCAAGTGAAGCTGTGAGCGAGTGACCGATCACTTCAATCCTCTCACACGCTTTACATCGGTTTTCACCGGCACATGCGCTGAGGCTGACTCAGACGTGTAGCAGGAGATGCGATGCGACGGTGGACCTGTGCATGATGGTCGTAATTAATCGCGAGACATGTGTTGTGGCAAGATGTGTTCACAACATCTCCTGGATCATCATTGACAAGCGACGGAGAAGAGTTATATGGCCTAATTCAAATGTTGCGAAACTTTACATCACCTCACCAGGCATGACACAGCTTGCGATGGAAAGCGACACTGGTGCCAATGCCTTTTACAGTGAAGTCGATGTAGGATGTTCCGAGCTGCGTATTTACTTAGCAGGCGTCTATGCTGTGCCCTCCAGCCACATATCATTTTGCCTTTGGTCACGTGCGTGTTCGGATATTCCGATGTTGGGGTTGAAAACTGCTAGGAGCGATCGCTGGGGCGAACGATGAGGTGTCAAGGACTCCGTGGCTGTACTTAGGATGGAAGGCAACACGGGATTGAACGGGCATTTGTTCGCAATGGGAGCGTATCTTACGGCAGTGGCGGATGCTTGAGCTAGAATCGGTCACGCTGCTGAAGGTCGTGTTAGTGAAGAGGACGCGGGCACCTCTCAAAACACGGAAACTAAGAAGAGAAGAAACGACCCTCGAGATGAATCCCAGTCACAACTGGTATTGTATGCATGTATATATCTACAAGGTGTCATTCTCCTCCAAAGGCATGCCATGTGTTAATGCAAATAATCATAGTCCATCACAATATCACGCACCAACCTCCACCTTCGCACTCGCCTCCCTGACACCATCCACAGGCACGACATTGCCCACATTAACCTCACCAGCCTCCTCCTGCTGCTCTTCCCAGTGCAAGCGCTCCGCCTGCTCGATGCAGCGCATATTGGCAGCAGCCTTGTTGATCGTCTCCTCGTACTCGTCGCCCTCGTCGCTGTCGAACACGATACCGCCACCGGCTTGCAGGTACGCCACGCCATCCTTGACCACCATCGTGCGCAGCGCAATGCATGTATCCATGGCACCTTCGTCTTCCGTGCCAAACTCGGGCGTGCCGGCGACACTGTTGACGGACGGGTAGCCGAAGTAGCCGACAGCACCAGCGTAGACGCCACGCTTCTCGCGCTCGAGTTCCGCGATGAGCTCCATTGCGCGGACCTTGGGCGCGCCGCTGACAGTGCCGGCGGGGAAGATGGCGCGGAAAGCGTCGAAGCGTGTCTTGCCTTCGCGTAGCAGGCCAGAGACTTCGGAGACGAGGTGTTGGACGTGGGAGAACTTCTGCACCATCATGAGCTTGTCGACACGCGTCGTCAAGGGCGAGCAGACGCGGTTGACGTCGTTGCGAGCCAAGTCGACGAGCATGACGTGCTCTGCACGGTCTTTGAGGGAGGCGCGCAGAGTGGCGGCCAGGGCTTCATCTTCAGCTGGGGTGGCGCCGCGTTTAATGGTGCCGGCGATAGGGTGGTTGATGATGCGCTTGGTGGTGGGATCCTTCTGGACGAGTAGCTCGGGACTTGCGCCGACGATGTGGAAGTCGGCACAGGAGATATAGAAGAGGTAAGGGGAGGGGTTGACGGTGCGTAGGTGTCGGTAGATGTTGAAGGGGTGGAGAGTGGTCGGGCGTGCGATACGCTGGCTGGGCACAGCCTGGATAATGTCACCGGTGACGATGTGCTTCTTGAGCTCTGTCACGTGGGACTCGTAGCCTGCGCGGCCGATGTTGGAGGTGTATTCCTGGTCGAGCTTGACGGGCGGCTGAGGTGGAAGAGGCAGGTCCTTTGACTTGAGGACCTTGAGCATGCTCGAAATGGTGGCACGGCCTGCCTCGTAGGCGTCGCGCAGAGCAGATGCAGGCGCATCGGCAGCAGGAACGTGCAGGTAGGTAATGACCATGACTTTCTGGAAGAAGTGATCCAGGGCAATGATAGTGTCGAACAGTCCGAACCAGCTCTCGGGCACCTCGAGCACGTCTTTGATATCATCCCTGCGGGTCTTGGGCTCGAAGTAGCGCACGCAGTCATATCCAACATATCCAATGGCACCGCCGGTCATGGCAGGCAGTCTCAGACTGGGAATCTCTGCCACGCGAGATTGAGAGAGCTCATCTTCGAGACGAGGCAGAGGGTCGGCTTCGAGGCCATGCTTGGGGCCGGATGCGAGAATCTTGCGAGGGTTGGTGCCGACAAAGCTGTAGCGACCGATGGTACCAGTGGTCGCGGCGGATTCGAGCAGGAAGGAGTAGTCTGATTTTGACTTGGAGCTGGCCGAGACCTTGAGGTAGATGGATGAGGGTGTGAGGAACTCGGACGGGACGGAGGCGCAGAGAGGGACGAGGTTCGGCGGGTTGGGCAGACTGCGGGTGTTGTCGATGATGCTGGAGACGTCTTCGAAGGAAGGCTGGATGTTGGTCTGGGTGGGAGGTTAGCTACCTGGAATGCTGCTCACGTGCAAGCTTATGCAGATATGAGTCGAGATGCACTTACTTGGGGAGCCATGTTTGCGGGCGGTATGTTAGGGTACGGGTCGCGGGGAGGTGAGGAAGACGAATCCGCTCACCGAATGCAGCATGTGTATACTGCAGAGCGAAGAGTGAGGTGTATGGATGGATGGTGGTGCTACAGCCAGCTGACTCTACCACGCCGCGCTCCAATACCTGTCTGTCACTACGGAATTTCATCAGATGCGTCAGATACCCTGCCGCTGGATGTAGTCTAGCCTTGTCGGCATGTCGCGTCGGGCCGATGGCTAGCTTCATCTGATAACAAACTGCCACGAGAGGACTCGAGAATTCGGGGCGGTGATGGGCTTTCTGCAGCCAGGAAGATGCCGAGCCTCCTCCCAGCCCAGCCCCTCTGCCAGCTGTGCCAGCTGTGCCAGCGGTGCCAGGCCCGGCGCGCGCAGCTTTAAGTCTTAGACTTTCTGCGACAACCCACACCAGCTCCCGTTACTGGTGCCAGGCGTGGCATCATCGTCATTTGAACTCTCTGTGTGTGTGTGTCTATGTCCCACTTGCACCCTGCCAGGGCAGAGACCGACGAGAGACACAGAGACACATTTCCTGCAGTGAGTGCGCGCGCGTGCCTGCCGCAGCAGCAGTGAGGCCGCAAGCATGCCCTCCTCACTCTACCAGGCGCAGCAGTCGCCCTGTCCCTCACCTTCGCCCTCGCCTTCGCCTTCGCTTCCACTGCGCGACTCCGTCTCGCCCTCCGCTGCCCACCAGTCGCCCTCGCAGATTCCCTTGTGGTTCGTCCCTGGGCCCAGCTCGCGCTTCAACCAGAGAGAGCGCAACCGTCCCGTCCACACGCGCGTCCAGTCCAACTACACCCCCAAAGGCCCTGTTCTGAGCACTGAGGCTCGCGCCCACCAACGCGCGCAGAGCTACGCCGGCAAAGGTTTATTCGGAGTGTCAAGTCCCACCGCCAACGCGACCGCCAGCGAATGTGGCCGGAGCCCTCTAGGCCGCATGTCTTCCTTCCCAGGCGATATCGACGCCCCGGTCAACAGGTTGTCCCGCAGCACTGCCTCCTACGATGCGCCGCCCAGGACTCCGGCAAAGGCCACCATGCATCGTCGGCACAGCTCCATCCTGCAAGATTCGCCCTTTAGCGACTACTTCACCGACGACGCTCGTTCGCTCGAGTCACAGACTACTCCGACCTCGGAAACACAGCACTTGCTCGTGCGGTTGAACAAATTGCAGTCGCAGCTTATGCGCGGGGACAATGCGCCTGAAATGCTGAACATCGTTGGCCGGCGCATCGACGAGATCGAGCACGAGGTTGAAGGCCTACATCCGGATGACTGCCTGCTCGAGGAAAGCGAGGACATGGAAGAAGTTATCGAGGAAGAATTTTTCACCGAGCGTGAGAGAGACGTCTTGTTGTCGTCCAGACCCGGTTCAAAACGACATGATCAACGCTTCAATCCGCTGGGTATCGATGGAGTTACTGAGGCCGGCGAGGATGGTGCCAATTGGGACAAGGAACGCCAGGAGAAGCTCTTGAACGAGGCGCAGACGGCATTGCACTTCCTAACCAAGGCTCAAGAGCAGTTGAAGCAACGACACCAGGAATTGGTCAATCTGAACGAGGAGCATTCGCTCGACATGGAGGAGAAAGAAATGGAGGTGGAACGTCTTCGCAGCGAGAACGAGTCGTTGAAGTCAGACCTCGGGTTTGATCACTCGGAGCTTTTGTTCCTCGAGCTGCAGTTGAAGAGTCTGGAAGTGGAGTGCGAAGATTCCATGTACCACCCGAAGCTGGAACGTCTGCAGAGGCAGATGGAGAACTGGCGTGATGACTGGCGCGACGTCGAAGCTCGTTTCAAGAAGCGAAGAGCACGTTATGGTGTCACTTCACACAACGACAAGGCGGGAAACGATACCGTTGCTGGAGCAGAACGCGAGCAAGACGACCAAGAGTGGAAGGTCGACATTCAGAAGCAAGGCACAAGACGTGTGAACAGCCTTACCATCCGACGTGTGAGCAAAGACAGCGAAACCGAAGAGCAGGAACGGAAAGCAAGAGCAAAGGAAGAGGAATCCACGCCTATCAAATCACACACTATTGATGTGGAGTCTACGCCCAAGCCTCGGTCAACCGAGCAGGAGCAGCAGCAGGTGACCAAACCATCTGCCAGCTCAAACTACACCTCACAAGCCACCCAGACCACCCCTCCCCCCTCGCCAACCCTAAAGCCTGTCCCTCTCGCCGAAGCGCTTGGTCTCAAGGATGCCTTCAATCCTGGCGTTGACGAGTGCGCCATCACAACCTCTCCTTCCTCTGTCGCGGACAGTGACGAGGAAGTGGAGGATGAGGATGAAGACCAAAACCAAACCGAGTCCCCTGTCCGCGACACCAGATCGGAGCAGAAGCGCACTGCTCTTCGCGAGCTGTGGAGTGGACTGACCGACTGGGCCGGCATGGGCGACGATGACGAATGGTAGAAACACCGAGTTGAGGTTCCGAGAAATCCAACAACATGGCACAAGTGCCATCATTGCATAATTTACAGGAAGCGCTGGATCGTTTCTCCTGCGACAACTTTCAAAAAGAAGAAGGCTTGCGCAAAAGCAGGTCTCAACAAAGTAAAGAGAAGATGAGAGCGAGACAAGAAGAGCGAGAAGAGCGCGCCATACCCCCTTTTGATTTATTCCCTTGCATTGTCTCTATTTTTTTTTTTTTTTTTTTTCCTTAATT
>LJJI01000011.1:0-55352 GCA_001553865.1 Cladosporium sp. BSL10
AAAAAAAAAAAAAAAAGAGAAATACCAAAAGAAAAGAAAAAAGAAAACAGTGAGTGCGCCAATGATTCTTCTCCATCTTCGAATGCCCTTCCAAAATTCTTCCTCACGAGGCGTTATACGGAACTTACGACCGATCTTCAAGACTCGTCCCAACGAAGACAACAAGCACCGCCGCATAAGCCGCAGTGGCTGCCAACACCTGATCAGTCTTTAGCTCCGTCTTATACGTGATGCCAATTGCGAATGCTAGCATTGCGACGACTGTCGTCACCAAGCTCGCGGTTTTGCAGGGGACATTGGCCATGATGATGATTGGGACAATGACAAAAAGGCCGCCAGCCGAAACCATGCTCAGCCTCGTGACGAACTGCGCCGAGTCGGCTGCCCTGTTAGCATTGCCTGGGTGGCGCACTGTGTTAGTGTGTGTCGTCAACAGAAATCACCCATCTGGAAAACGGAGCGTACAGTATTGCGGGATGCTATATTCCAAATCCCGTGCCGGTGCAGATGCAGGTTCTCCCGCGTATATCCTCGACACGTCGTCGATGATGTCTTTTTGCAGCTTAGCTATCACAAGACGTTGCGCTGCAGCGATGTTGAGCGTAGCTGTCTTTGGTGCATCGCTTCTGCCCTTTCTCGTGTATGTGTTGAACATTCTAAATTTCGCCGCTGCTGTTGCTAGAGCCATGGAACGCAAGCGACCATGTTCGCCGCGCTCTGCGGCGGTGGGTGGCGTCATTCTTCCATTTATGTGGCGTTGACGCGTCCGGCTGGAGTCGAACGACGAAGATATACTTTGATGCAACCTCCTGTCATGTGATTCGCAATCATGGACATAAGGAGAATGCTGAGGCTGAATAGACGGTTCAGTGGGCCGCCTCTCCTCCTGAGAGTGATCTGACAAGAAGTAGTCGTTGTCGCGAGAATAGCGCGATGCTCCGGGGCCTGGACCTACAGGAATTGGGCTAAAGATCGCCGTTGTTGACTCGTGAGACCATCCATCACGATGTTGAATCGTAGATGCTGGATTTTGTGGCCGTAAAGCCCTCTTGGGCAGACAAGTATCAGATTCAAGCGGTGTCAGACCTGTTGTGGTGTCTATGACTTGTGTTCTCATTTCTGGCGCAGACGAGCGGCGGTGCAGTCTCGCTGCCGGGGAAGTGCATTCCGAGGGAGCCCCTAGTCTGCTGGATCGTCTCATCGTGTGCATGTATCACAGGTGAACTGCGAGCAGGGTAGTTGGTAGGTCGATATCAAGCGGTCGTCTCAGATGGAGGACATCAGGAGCTCCGTCTGAAGGTATGATGGAGCGGCGGAGACTAAGTCGCAAAGTCCCTGCAGCCTGTCAGCGTGTAGACTGTGTATCAGGCCACGAAAGCGTCTGGTGTGACCTACCGTAGCTCAGCTCAGCGTGCATGTAACAAGATCATATTGCGTGGTCTATTTGCCTGCGACATGGGCGTGAGAATGTTCTAGGAATCGTACCTTCCTTTCTCCCAGGTCCTATAGATGTGAGGCTTGAGGACCATAAAGAGGTCAAGCACTATCAGAAGCGAGGCGTACCGAGTTCGAGTTGCACAGGCTGGGGCTGATCAAGATGTCAACTCCGCGAGAGCTGCACACATCTGCATCTTTGGGGTACGACTCGGCCTAACAATCCGAATAAGCTCAAGCTGCCTTGCGATGATCGTCGTCCACGAGCAACTTGCAATAGTATGGGTTGGTAGAGGTTTTGTTTCGCATCCACCAGTGTCGGTGCGTCGTGTTCGGTTGCCTGTGCCAAGTGTGTAATTATATGTAGTGCTGTTGTACTTGCAAATGGACGCTCGAAGTGAGGATAACCATGCGTGATTGTGATGGTACTCTCATCTATTCTGAATACGAAAAAAAACTCCTGCTGTACTTACCCCATCTGTAGCTAACTATACAGAGCTGATACCTTTCTTGCGTCCCATAATCATAATCGTCCCTGCAGGCATAAAAATATTTGTCGCAATACCGAAGTCCAGTCCAGTCCCAAATCATAATTTTCCGTCTTTCCCTTTCACCCACCCAGCATCAAGCATCAACGCCTGAACACGCTCCCCGCGCTACTCCCCGTAAAACTGCTGACCTTACTACTAACCCAGCTGCCACTACTGCTCATCCAGCTGGGCATGCTAATACTGCTACCCTGCCCGCCCTTCCACGTACTCATGCCATTGCGGCTGCTAGCCGCCTGGGAGCCGTCGCTGCTGGCGGCCTTCTTAGCGCCCCACTTGACCTTGCCCTCCATGATGGACTGGATGATGTTGATGATGCCGAAGGTGCTCGAGCCGATGGCGCGGAAGAGCGCGAGCGCCGCGACGCTCCACAGGATGATCTTGAGGTAGTAGTTTTCGCCGATGTTGTCTGTGGGATACGCTTCGCTGACTGCCATGACGAGCACGGCATTGCAGCACATCCAGACGATGACAACGTAGGTGCGCACGGCGCGGTAGTAGTCTTCTTGGATCTGCGACTCGTTGGGCGGCGGGGAGGGGACTTCGACGCGGTCGCGGAGGTTGCGCAGGGCTTCGTCGTAGCCAGAGTCGATGTCGAGTTGCTCCGAGGGCATTTCGAGCTCGACGATGCCGGACTTGGAGCCCTTTGCTACGCCGAGGTCTTGTTTGGACGCATTGTCGCCCTTGGTGCCCCAGGAGACGTCGTGGGTGTTGCAGAAGGCGTAGACTTGCAGGGTGCAGATGTAGGAGGGGAGGAGGGCGAAGTACTGCGCGCTGGAGGTGAACATGTGCCAGGGGTCGAGGTAGAGGAAGGACATGAGGAAGTACAGGCCTATTGTTGAGAGGGTGGAGACGATCATGTTGGTGAAGAGGTTGTTCCCGAGGTCCAGGTTGTCGTCGCCTTTTAGTTGAATCGCGACGACGTAGAGAGCGCAGAAGGTGGTGTATGCCATGATGATGCCGTATGTGATCATGCTTGCCATATACATGCGCTTCGAGCCTTGAGGACGATTACCCATCGATAGAATGAACTGCATCATGATCAACAAGATGCAGGTGTACCGGAGGATGTAGAAGATGACCGTGCCGATGTTATGTCCGAAGGGATCTGTTCTCTTGTCCGTGAGCGATCCAGCAATGAAGTAGAAGGTCAGGTAGAAGTTTCCAAGCGAGAAGAATGTGAAGAGCAAGTTGATGAACTGGTAGACGAATTCGATGTGCAGCAACAACTTTCGTGCGAAGCTGTGATCGGTCTTCCAGACTTGTGCGAAATGGAGGAGTGAATAGACAGCTGCGAAGAAGGCACCGTTCAACCAACGACGACGCTGAGAGATGAACTCTGGCACCGTGTCTGGGACGTCAGTCTCGCCGACAGCACTCTTCACGTACTTCAGCACCCAGCGTTCGCTGCGCTTTGCGACAAGCTCCCAACAAAGAATACGATCTTCGGCGAGATACATGTTGGCGGTGAAAACGTCGGCATCTTGACCGTGTAGAGTTTCACCCTTGAAGTACTGACTGAGCGGGCCATGTCCGGTCTCGTCGTTTTGAAGAGCGTGGTAACGATAGGCACTCAAGGCACCGGGCAACACTGTGATGTATCCAAAGACCGATTCTAGAGGTTTATCCAGGATGTTCGACATTTTGTACTCGAAGTTTTGACTTGCGACCAGTGGGTTAAGAAGAGCGCTCCAGGCCTTGCCCTTGGCTGCTTTGATCTCTCCTGCTGCACCAGCGACACTCGAGTCCCTGTCGAACGCTTTCCACAGGTGATAGAGCGAATCGTCTCCGGGCTTCGTTCCAACATCGAGAAGAATGCAGACGTTCGGGTTGAGCGCACGACCAAAAGCATTGAAGAACCAACGGTGACTGTTCAGCTTCTTCAAGTTCTTTTCCTTCAGACAGAAAATCATCTGGCAAGGCACAATGCCCTTTTCAGCACCCTTGAACTTGAGATCGGAGTCGAGTGAAACTTGTGTCGTGTACTCGTAGACGTGAGCCGAGACTTCCTTGTTGTTGACTTGATTCTTCGCAATCCCTTCTTGATAGCAGCCCATAGCAGCCAATGCGTCGAGAGTGCGAGGGTGAACCTTGCCACGACCGTCTGAGATGATGCAGACCACGATCTTCTGCCATCCATCCTTGCCCCAAGTACGGGATTTCGAGCGACTGCAGAAATGGGCGATGTTGCGCATGACACCGTGCATTGTGCGCGTGAAATCGTATTCGTTCTCGTTGTACATCGTAACGCAAATCAAGAGCTCAGTCTCCCGAGGAGATGAGCCAATGTTTTGACGCAGTTTGTAGCCTGTTTCAACAAAGTCGTTCGGGTCGCAAGTAACGGCGGTGTATCGCATATGCGTGAATTCGACATCGTCGCGGCGAGGCAAGAACGAGTACAAGATTGTTGGAATCTTGCACTCAAGAATGAGCTCGCCGTTGATAAGCCTGACCTCCTTCTTCTCCAGTTGTGCCTCCCTGGCGCCACGCCTCTCTTGCTTTCCTGTAGGTGCTGGGCCATACAGCTCCTCGTTGACATCCTTTTCGTCATAGAGTGACTCGGTGAAAGTTGATTCTGACATGTAACTGTCGCGATCTCTCAGGTCTGGTCGCGACAGATCGCTTTCCTCAGTTGGTACTCCGAAGACATCGTCGCCGTCCGCATCAATCGGGATAGTGACCGCATCGGGATCCCTGTCAATGTCTGATGACAGCGGTCGCCCTCCAGCGAAAAGTGGCTGCGGAGGCAGAGGACGCTTCGGATAGCCTCCATACTGTGTTGAAGGTGTTCCTGGTCTAGGGCTTCCATTGATGTCCGCGGGCTCGAACGGCACACTACTCGGTGGTGGCCGGCTGTATTCATTTGACGCTCTTGAAGCAACGAAAGGATTTGTGTGCGACTCGGAGTCTCGTGATGATGGTCTGTAAGTTGCCGCATCGGGATAGTATGATGGCGCGTAAGATTGAGTGAAAGAGGGAGCATATGTCGAAGGCTCGGTGGCTGGAGGTGCCAGATCTGGCGCGCTGTCTATGATTGACGTCCCTCCTCTCGAAGAGGAAGGACGAATAGTGTGTGATGGAGGTTGGTATGCACGCGAAGGTGGGCTTGGTCTGTCAAGGGTGGGTAAGTCTGGAGATCTTGTTCCGTGGAAACGGACTTTCAACTGGCGCTTTCGAGGGCCAGACGGGCCTACTGCATCGGAGGAGGTGGGTCCGTTGACAGAGTGTCTTTGGCCGTCTGAGGTTGCGTCGGACGAGAGCTGGCTATTGGTAGCCGTGGCAAGGTCGTCGACTCGGGCGCCAACATTGGCAGCAGTTGAAGTATCGGACGGGGTAACTAACGGTCTTGTAGGGCTTGTGTCTGCAGCTCTTGCGAAACGCTGTCGCGCGGCTTCGAAGGCGTCGTTTGCTCTCGCGCGAGCGGTCGATCGTGGTGTGGGTCGTGAGGGCGATGTACTGTCTGCGCCTGGCAAAAGGCGCATGCTGTCGCTGTGTGTGGGCGTAAGAAGAATGTCGTCGTCGTAGCCTGGAGGCGGGCCATAGCCCTGGGTGGAGTTGTGATCCATGGTAACGAAAGTGAGTGATATTTGGTGGATTAGGTGATCATGTTATTCGTGAGCGATGGAGTAAGTTGGACCTGCAGACCGGAGAGTGGGCAGCAGTGGACAGTAGTAGTGGAGCGCAAACGGTGGTTATGTTTAAACAGCGCGTAAGTTCGGCTAGGCTGGTACACAAAGCGTTGCTATGGAGCAACGCCTTGGGCTGGCGTTGTGCAAAAGTGTGGCGCCACACGCGTTTTGCATTGCCGGTGCTCTCGAGTCAAAATAGTGCATAAGCAAGGCGGTTGCATATTCCGGGCGCATGTACTCTGAGCACCGATACAGAACAGGGTAAAGGTTGTCTTTCTTCAGGCACGTTGCCGTTGTTGCCCCAGCTGGGTGTTGCAGGCCGGCGTGTTGGCTAATAAGTCGGCCCTGCAAGTGGACACACGTATAGCCGTTACTTCGTCTTGTCGCCATACGGCCCAAGTGGTCGATAACAACGATAGATGTATGGGACGCTCAGATATCTCCATGTCGGTATGCATTCCGTATGGCAGTGCCTCCAACGCTCGACACAGCGATGGCAGTGCTTCCAATGACAGCGCGGAGAGGCAACGCTGAGGCAACGAGAAGAGTACAGTATAAGAAGACATCAGTGTGGCTGAAGGCGCAAAGATCGGCAATTACAGTAGATTAGTTGGTAGGACGTGCGCGCGCTTGACTCTCACGCGTCTGGGGTATCCTTCCCTAGTGGTGCTGCTGCTGCTGGCTGCTGGGCAAAGTTGAGGAAACACCTTGAGGACAGCTTCGTGCATCGACCAAGAACAATCACCACACTCCTTTGGATTCCCTCCCTCAATCCACCATGGCGCGTCTCGGGCGCATGGGCTTCCTCGCCCTGGCCGTCGTCTTCCACATCGTCTACCTCTTCTCCATCTTCGACATCTACTTCGTCAGTCCAATCGTCACTGGCATGCGCCCGTTTAGTGTCGACACTCCAGAAGCCCCTGCTAAACGATTGGTCCTGTATGTTGGTATGCATGCAATCGGACACCTTCCTTCATCATGCGACACAGCTAACGCAACCCCAGGTGACGGCCTTCGCGCCGACAAAGCCTTCCAATACTTCCCCGATCCATCCCCTTCAGCTGGCAACGATTCCGACTCTCTCGAACCCCGTCCACTTGCGCCCTTCCTTCGATCGCGAGTCCTTGAGCACGGCACCTTCGGCGTTTCCCACACCCGCGTCCCTACCGAATCAAGACCCGGCCACGTCGCCCTCATTGCAGGCTTGTACGAAGATGTATCGGCTGTCACAACAGGATGGAAATTGAACCCGGTCAACTTCGATAGCGTTTTCAACAGGAGCCGGCATACATGGAGCTGGGGTAGCCCGGACATTCTGCCCATGTTCAGCACCGGAGCCGTGCCTGGAAGAGTCGAGGATGCGACGTATGGCCACGAATTCGAGGATTTCAGCAAGGATGCTACCGAGCTGGACTTCTGGGTCTTTGATCGCGTGAAGCAATTGTTCAAGGATGCCGAGACCGACGCTGAGTTGAATGCGAAGCTGAGGCAGGATAAGCTGGTGTTCTTCCTGCATCTCCTGGGTCTGGATACCAGTGGTCATGCGTACAGGCCCTACTCGAGGGAATACCTGCACAACATCAAGATTGTGGATGAGGGCGTCCGGGAGATCACCGAGCTGATCAACAACTTCTACGACGACGAGGACACGGCATTCATTTTCACCGCAGACCACGGCATGAGCGATTGGGGAAGCCACGGAGACGGTCATCCAGACAACACCAGAACACCACTCATCGCATGGGGATCTGGAGTTTCCAAGCCTGTTACTGTCGCATCGGGAAAGGCTTCCGGACATGAAGATGGCTTTTCGAGCGACTGGCACCTTGATCACATCCAAAGGAACGACGTTGCACAGGCCGATGTAGCTACCTTGATGGCTTACCTCGCTGGTCTCGAATACCCGGTAAACTCGGTCGGAGAACTACCACTGCCATTCGTTGACGCCGACGACAAGCAGAAGGCCAAGGCTATGCTGGTAAATGCACGCCAGATCCTGGAAATGTACCGCGTCAAGGAAGAGGAGAAGAAGGCGACCGAGTTCCGCTACCAGCCATACCACGGATTTGCCAAGGCTGAGCAGACGGTAGACCACAGGCTCTCCATCAATGAAGAGATGATCAAGGACGGCGACTACGAGCAAGCGATCAAGAGCTCGGATGAGCTCATGCAACTTGCACTCCAGGGTCTTCGCTACCTGCAGACCTACGACTGGCTGTTCTTGCGCACTTTGATCACCGCAGGCTATGTCGGATGGATCGTCTTTGCCTTTACCACTGCCGTTGACCTGCACGTCCTCGACGGAAAGGTGATAACTTCACGGACTACCACCAGCATCGCCGCTTTCAGCTCGTTCCTGGTTGCGCTGTACAGCTTTTTGTACGCTCGATCTTCGCCACCTCAGTACTACGCGTATGCTTTCTTCCCAATCATGTTCTGGGAGGAAGTGTATGCCAGACGTCAAGCTTTGGCCGAGGGAAAGAGAAAGTTATTCAACCATGCCGGGAGCAGCGACGCTTTGAAATTGGGTCTGAACTTTGCCATGTACATTGCGATCCTTGAAGTTATGGTGAGTGGCAAATCAAATTGCTCTATACTACTCGTGTTAACGATGATTTGTAGGTCCAAAGTTACTACCACCGCGAGGTCTACACGATCTGCTATCTGCTGGCCACAACCTGGCCAGTCTTCTACGGCACCGAATTCCTTCGCAAGAACTGGATCCTCTGCAGCACCTGGGCATGCTCATGTGCTGCAATGAGCATTTTCACTCTTCTCCCTGCCAACAAGGTGGAGAACGCCACTCTCATTCTCCTTGGAGGCCTGATCACGGTGGTAGTCGGCCTTGCCTACATTCTCCTGGAAAAGAGCATGCTCGTCCAGACTGCCCCTAATAGCAGCGCGCTAGCATCCAACAAGCCAGACGGCATCTCACGAATCATCATGGGCACCCAAGTCGGCCTTGTGGCTCTCGCCATGCTTGTCACCCGCTCTAGCGTCTTCTCACTGCAAGCGAAACAGGGTCTGCCCCTGGGTACACAAGTCGTAGGATGGTTCACGCTCGTCGCGTCCTTCATCGTTCCCTTCCTCCACGTTCTGCAACCCCGCGACCACTACCTCCACCGCCTCGCCATCACATTCCTCGCCTTCGGTCCCCTCTTCGTCATCCTCACCATCTCCTACGAAGGCCTCTTCTACTTCGCCATCGCCATCACCCTCCTCAGCTGGGTCCGCCTCGAACACCGCATCCACCAAGCCTTCTCCGCCAAACCCTCGCCCTCGCCCTCATTCAACACCAGCAACAGCAACGGCTCAGCCCTCAAATCCGACCTCCCAACAACCCCGCTCTCCCCCGCCGCCGACGCCGCCAACACTCGCGACCGCGCCCTGCAGACCGGCGACTACCGCTCCCTCACCCTCTCCGACGCCCGCATCTGCCTCTTCTTCCTCTTCCTCCTGCAATCCGCCTTCTTCAGCACCGGCAACATCGCCTCCATCTCCTCCTTCTCCCTCGACGCCGTCTACCGCCTCATCCCCGTCTTCGACCCGTTCTCGCAAGGCGCCCTGCTCCTTCTCAAGCTCCTTGCGCCCTTCGCTCTGGTCTCTGCGAATCTCGGCATCCTCACGAAACGTCTGAGGCTGAGGAGCGGGAGCTTGTTCGCCGTCGTCATGGGGATTGGAGATTATTTGACGCTGAGGTTCTTCTGGGAGGTCAGGGATGAGGGGAGCTGGTTGGAGATCGGAGAGAGTATCAGTATGTTTGTCATTGCGAGCTTGCTTTGCATTTTCGTGGCGGGGTTGGAGGGCGTCAGTGAGTTGTTTGTTAGGGGGGTGGAGTTTGAGGACGATGTGAGGAGGGAGGAGGTTAATGGGAATGGGCATGGGAAAGTGAAGGAAATCACTGCTACGTGATCGTGTGTGGGCGTGGAATAGATTTGTAGAAAAAATGATGGGACGTATAGAGTGAATGGAGTTTTTGGTGAATATACACTTTTGATTTTATTGGCTGTCCGCTGGCCTTTCTTTCATGGCGCTGTATGATACCATCGCTGACTGTGACGGACGCTTTAATGTCAGTCAATCTTCGTTTGATGAAGCCGTTGACGCCGAAGTGGAAGGATTCGCTCGTTCGATCGACTCGCTATCTGTTGCTATTGTGTTTGGTTTGCTACACTGTGTACACCGATTACGAGAGAGCTGGATATATCGCTGCTGTCATGTTTGGATGTTTCCCCCTTTGTGCGATCGCTGCTGGTCTTTCACATTTCTTTTTGATTGTCGGACAAGACCAGTGCTAGTCGCAATGTTTCTCACCAGGAGTTCCTCTTTTGCGAAACAGGCGGTGACGGCTTTTTGCTTGTGTTCGTCGGTGCCTGGCTTCCTTCGTTCATGTTTACGCTTTCGCTTGTGGGGATGCTCTCGTCTGCGCTCCTACGGTTGTCTACTTCATGAGTTGTCTGTGCGACTTTCGAGACTACCTTGGCCTGGTTTGTGGGATTAGCCTGTTGGAGGGTTGGGGTCTCTTCGCCGCTCTGGACGGTCTGCGCTGCTTCGTCGTCCCTTAAAGCTCCACCCTGCGCTCCATCGGTATTTGGCTCGCGTCTCAAAGGCAAAGTCATTTCACTCCTAGATATTTGGATCGCAGGGAGCGTTCCCGAAGACGGTCTGCAGAGACGATGGGTGTCTCCTGGAGCAAGCAGGTAGGTCTGTTGTCCGGGACCGTAGTGTTGCTGGCTGATGGCTTGCAGGCTAGCTGCCGGTGCCAAGCTATGAATTCTGGGTGGCGAGAGTGACGAGACGGCGGACCAGCGCGCATTTCCACCTGTAGTTATGGCCGAAACACGGTTGTTTAGGTTTGCAGAGGCGGTGGGAATCGCGTCAAGCTCGCCCGGGTCACTGCTGGTGGGTAGTTCGACGACCGTGTTCGGATGTGTGTCTAGCTCTGCGTCGGCCACATGCTTGAAGCCCGGTTTGTGGATTGGAGAATCGGGTGAGAAAGATACACCCGCACTCGTGTTAAGAGTCTTGTTCTTGTGGTGGCGGTATAAGAGGTAGCAGATGAGCCCGGCAGCAATCACGCCCCCTGCGACACCGGCGAGTGTTCCACCGATGATGGCGGGTGTGTGGTCTTTACTGGCAAAAGCGGCAGCCGGGGTAGGCACTGCTGTCGAGGAGCTAGATGGCGAGTCGGGAGCGGCGGTGATGACAATTATGCTGACCACAGTGGAGGCTTGTCCGGCGGAGTTTGAAGTGATGGAAGTGAACGTCTGAATCGAAGATTCATCGGGTATCGTAGCGCCGGTGGTGACTCTGACCGTTGCATAGCCTGAAAGATAAACTGAGTACATGTATTAGCTCCGACATGTCGACTGAAAAGTGAGATATTCCTACCATCGCGAGTGGATGAGAGCAGAGCTTTTGCTGAGGACATGGTACCGGAAGATGGTTCCACAGAGACGTAACGTACGACAGTACCGAGCTCCGTCGAGAAGAGAGATGCTGCCGCTTCTGTGCAGCAGTTCTTGATCGCTCCCTCGGGATCCGCATTGCAGCACCAAGAACCTTCATCGTCGTCAACGCAGAGCTTAATGTCTTCGTTCCTGTGAGCGGAACCTCCTGCTCCTGATTAGACAGTGCATGATTAAATATGTCATTGGAAGAAACAACCCACCAGTAGCGCAGATCCACGGGCATTTTTCGTATATCCAATTCTGATCCGTACACGAGTGCCGCTCGTGGTGTCTATCCTTCGAAAAGCACATGCCGTTGGACAGGCACTCCCAACCTTTCGGACAACATGCGCCGCCATCGGCGGAACAGGGCGTGTCGTCGGGTGAGACATCGCCATTTGGAAAGTAACAGAGAGCGTGTCGAGGATCAGAGAAGACTTGCGTAGCGCAAAGTATGATGACAAAGGAGATGGTTCGCCAGAATAGCGCGGCTGTGAATGATGCCGGCGAAGCCATCCAGGCGAGGTATATTGTCGGGTAAGTCTACGTAGGTGTGTATTGGTGTGTCGCATTTCGAGCTGTATCTCAAAAGACGATCCACCATTCTGGTTGACGAATGCCAAGCTTGATGGGTGTGTGCGTTGACGTACAGGCCGAGGGTGTGTGAAGTGAAAGTCGAGTGAGGTGTGAATCTCAAACTTCTGAAGTCACCATTCACTGTACAATGCGCGAGTATTTGTATAGCCCAGACATATATGCTGTTCATATTTAAGATTCATTGCGCCCATCAGCATGTTTGTAGCTGCTATTGTGCAATTGCAGTTCAATTAAATGTGGTACACTCAACTTAAACAGAGACTATTCTCACAGCGATTCTGCACGATTCGTGGGCCTGGGAATTGCCATCGGTGCCGCTGAAAGTTTCCATTAATCATGCTGTTGATTACTTTGCTAACTCACAATGTTGCCTCCCTCTGCGAAATCCAGCTGTGACTATTTGCTTTCACCAGCTTGTGGGCGCCCTTCTGCGTTCGCATCATCGTCTCCATCGGTTCTGAAACCTTCATCTGGAACCACGCCTTTGGATGCTTTAGCGACTCGATGGATCTCCTTGACTTCTTCATGAGCCTCCTTAGGCATCACTTTATTACTTCCATGATTGGCATTGGCCCCCTGGCCTTCATGTGCTTTTTCAACGTCCCTGCCGTGATGTACATCGGCTACAGACCTTGGCGTCAATGAAAGCTCGCTTTCCGCTGCTTGGGCTGCAGGTAAAGTTGCCGATAGAGGTCTGTCGAGACGGTATAGACTTTCAGGGACGAGGAACGCACTTTGTGCTGGACCTTAATGCTGCTGGCTCACGGTCTGAAGTGCTGTAGACGTTGGTGGCACTCCTCCTGCTATCCGACAGTGCTGTGGAGGCGGCGTGAGAGAAGATACGGCGGAGAGGCGAGGCTCACATGCTGTCGTTACGTCCGAGACGCGGTTGCTGTGTTCCGGCAAAACGCAGGAAGTGGCATCAAGCTCATGTGGTGTTGTGGAAGAGTCTTTCGAGTGTGCGGCTGCTCGTGTAGAGCTTTTAGGATCACCGGGAGCGACTTGACCGTCCAGCTCATATATTTCCTTGGAGCGAGCATCCAGCTCTACCCTAGGTAGAACTTTGGTTGCGGGATTGTAGATAGGATCTGGCGGGAAATAGATTTCGGGAGTTCGTCCACCGGGTGCGTTGTATTTTCAGTATCGGCGCAGAACGATGAAGATGACTATGAGGGCAGTCAAATCCAGCGGAAGGCCAATTGCTTTGCCAAGAATGGTAGACATGCGCCGACTACTGGTGGAATCGCTGATTGCGCCTTCGCCTGGCACTGGTGCATTTGAAGTGTCGATGGAAGGGCCGGACGAAGAGGCAGGTGCGGCTGTGATGAATGCTGTGCTCACTACGGTCGAGACCACTCCGTCCGAGTCCGAGGTGATTGTCGTGAAGGTTGAGGTAGCTTTTACAAAGATCCGAGGTCAGCGAGTGATCAATTCTGAAGCGAGCAAGTTGGTTGAGACCCATGCACTGGTTGAACTAAAGAAACCATAACATGAAGAAGAACATACCACTGCTTGTTACTGTGGGAGTGGTTGCCGAGCTTCTCAGGAAGCTTTCCCATGATGAAGGTGTATCACCCAGAGATGCAACGACCGTCCCAGATGGCAATGCAAACGACAATGCATATGCATTAGTGCAACAACTTCCGGATCCCCCTACCCTGCCATTGCAGCAGCCCAAGAGCTGAGAGTCGTTGGTGCCGCACATCAAAATGTCCTCTGATGCATCCACAATGCTCCCTTTTGCTTGTTAGCACGAGTTGAAGGTTACCTTAGATAGACGTGCTTACCAAGATCCGTCTCACAAACCTGTGGGCACGAAGGTCCCCAAGCCTGGTCGGTACACGTGTGGCGCTCATATCGAAACTCATTATAGCAGAGCCCGTTCGACAAACATTCCCATCTTCCAGGACAGCAAGCGCCTCCCTGACCCGAACAGGGCATGTCCTTTGGTTCGATGTCGCCATTTGGGTAGAAGCAAGGCGCGTACCAATCGCTTGGTGTCGTTTTGGGCAGGTCACTGCTGCCCGCTGGAGTAGAGCTGCAGATGTTCTTCAGACATATTGAGCCCGGAGGACAGCAAGTGGGAAAACTGCTTTCAGCAGCTAGACAGGTCCAGTTATGTGGTGATTGAAATTGTCTACGGCACCATTCAGTGGAAGCCGAAGCATTGCCAAGCAATATGATAACGACGATATTCATCCACAGGGACATGGCCGACAGCAATGCTAGCGAGAGCGTCGAGTTGAGACTCGAGTCACTCGGTAGTAAAGTTCGTGCCTGGGTTCGAGAACGAGGCTGAGATGTGAGCGCGTTAAAGGAAAGAGAGCATCAAGGGATCGGAATCGCAGCTTGCGTATCGAATTCCTGTTGCGCGTCGAGGACACGAGAGCGATGTAGTGGTGTTTAGCTGTGTTGCCATACCAAAGAGGCAAAGACGACAGACTAGCGAAGGCCGAGCTTTCAAATCCACGCGCTAGCAGTTCGTGTGCTTGTAAAGCGAAGGCAATGACCTAGTGGAGCGACGACTACTCAGTCCAGTCACTTGAAAGTGTGAAGTTTCGCAACCCGTGCTCTCCATTTGTCGAGATTGACAATCTAGGGACTTCCGAAGGAGTCAGCCTTGTGCGGCAGACGTGGTAGCAGAGTGTGTACGTCTCTCTGCTGGAAGTATCTCTGACGAAGCAGACCTAGTCTTCGGCGCTGACAACCATGTCCATTTCGGAGGAAGAGGTATGTGTTTTGGATATCACGAAACAGGCTCGTTCTTTCCGACCAGAAGGTCTACATTGGTTCCTGTATCACCTGATTGCACAGCCGGGCAGAAATAGTGACTGCTTAGCATGAAGCGGCACAACAGCGATAGTTTGTCTTCCTCTGTGAAGGTAGAACTGTCAGTAAGATATATGACGGAGAATGCTGGACTTTGCTCCCGCCAACAAAGTGGCCAAGATGGAGATGCATTTGTCTTTCCTGTGGCAGGCACGCTCCAGACCATCAGTTTGGTCAAGCTGTTGAACTAATAAGAGTGAATCCACTATCACGGTAAGCAATACGCATTTTTCAAATGATGACATGGACAGCAATGTTGTACCAAAAGGCAAGCACCTCGTGCCAAAGCACTGGCCCAAGAGGATCTAGACTCGAGATGGCCACCGCGTGACAGGTGATCGACATTCTTGGCTCCATCTCCAGCCTATTCTTCATATCAGCATCTCGAAACATCAACCTCTTACCAGGATTTGGCAACATTGCTTGTAGTTCTTGAAACACTCTCTTGCCACCAAGTCTCGTGAAGTCGACGTTGCACGGACCAAGAGTGGGAGTGGGAGTGGGCTGAATTTCTGAGACAACCACATGTCCGTTGCCACAGCTTTGGCACCAACCTCCGACATCTGAGACATTTCAAGCTGGCAAGCTGTCGAACGAGTACACAACCTACAGCTAATACTGTGACCTTTATGGGTCGCCTTGATCCTTGATGAGAGGTACGCTGGTCGGCGATGTTGTCCGTATGCGTGCTGATATGGCAGCGCGAGGACGAGTTGAATGCTACCAATAGGTCAACTGAAACATTGATGGGTATGGTATTGTGTCTGTTCCATCCCTAGCCACATGTCTCTGCATCAGGCTTTCCCCATCTTCTCACCTACAAGCAAACCCATACCAGCCCTCACGGTTTCACAATCCTCAGCCTTCGCCATGACAGATGTCGATATGTACAAGACCAGGGCATCTTCCTCTGTCATCGCTTATCCACTCTCAAGCTCACATCTCATACGCACAAGATACTACTGCCCAAGATGAAGTTCCTCCAACTCAACTCGATCGCCTTGGCGGTTGTTTCCATCAACGCAGCTGTTCTGCCCAGACAAGAAACAACCACATCACCAATCACCTCGATACCGAACACATCTGCGACAAAGAAATCATTCCTGACGAGCATAACAACTCTACCCATGCCTAGCAGCGTTGAAGGCAACACAGCATACCCTCCTAGCACCACTGCGGGAGGAGTTACAACAGAAGCACAGAGCTCGACATACAGCACACCCTCAACAACATACAGCACATCTTCATCTCAAGCGCCTTTCACTTGGTACAACAACGCCACGACAACAAATGCGACAGCGAGCGTAGCCAATGCGACGACTTCGTCCGCTTCAATTTTTGCAACTGGAATTTCGAACTCGACTTCCAACTTGACTACTGGACTTTCCAACTCTACTGCGATCACCTCGTCCGCAAAAGCACCTTACGCAAACAGCACTACCAACGGCCTTGTTGGAGGTGTCGCTGCTACTGGTACCGCCGTCATCGCCACAGGATTATCTGCTGCCAATGCAACAGCTACTCCCGCATCTTCATCGGGCAACAGCACTCGCGCTGAGCCCCTCGCATCAACGTCCATGCTCGTGCAATTCTACCTGAACAAGCCTTCGACAACTCTCGCCAGGAGTAATGCTTCCGCGACAGAGGTACCTTTGGGTAGCAATATGACACTTGTCGTTGATGATGGTGATGACCACTCTACAACATCATCTCAGGCCCAAGCAACATTGGCTCCCTTCTCGAACAGCACTACTGCTGCTGGTGTAGCCCAAGCCACTGGAGGCGTTCTTTCAACCGGTGTACCGCTGAGTACTGCTTCGATCACAGTAGCTCCTAACAACAACGGGACCGTCGGTGCAGCCGCAGCTCGCTCTACTTCGACCGTCCACTTCTCCAACACGACCTTGACGACAGTCACCGTCAAGCCCAACCCCACTGGAAACTCCACTCTTCCAGCAGCATCGGGCAGGCCTCTCTCCAACGCAACCTCGTCTTCCACGGCACCCTTGTCAACTGGCTCTCCTCTGCCCGCCCCCAATGCAATCGCCAGCAACGGTACCATGTTCGCCATAACGTACGACAACAAGAACGGCACCATCGTCCAGCTCATTCCAGCCTCGAACAGTACCGATTCGCTGGCAGCAACAGGGACCGCAGCCTCCACAGCATCCGCAAGTGCGAACCTCGATCGCCGAAACACCCCAGAGCAGACTGCCGCGCCTATCACCCCTGCCACAGCCGGGAAAGGCTCTTGGAGCAAGTTCGCCTACGCTCAGACAGAGTACCTGCCTCGCCCGAGCAGATTCTTCAGCGGTGAAGGCTGGTCACTGAGCAAGAGGTGGAGCGCCTAGACTATTGCACTGTACCGTACTGTTTGGGAAGGCGTTATGGATTGGGCTTGCATTTGAGATTCGAGGGAAGAAAAGGATGGCATGAAAGCATTTGCATTGATTATTTTTCGGAGATACCACAGCATTGTGTAGCTATTATTGGATCATACCCAGCTGGTCTGCTGGAAGAGGTAAAGGGTAAGCGAAAGAGTTGGATTGGGGCATGGCTGGCATGAATATATATATTTTATTAGTATGTAATGGACACGAAACTATGTTTTCTCACCCTTTAAACAACTCTCCCATGTGGATATTCCCATTGAGTCAGCTTGTCTCTTGTATTGATATAACCTGACAACTCAGCCGTGAGATATCTCTTCGTAGCTACAACATCCAGTCCCCATCACTACTTCTTAACAGGAAACTTTCGCTGCAGCCAATCGGCAAGCAAACCTGCAATCTCGTCCGGTTTCTCATACAACACCCAATGACCCGCATCAACAACCTTCTCCTCCAAATCCTCCACAAGCCCCTGCTCCTTCGCCGGCCCCATCTGATCCGTGCGACAAACCCAATCGCCCGTCTGTCCAATATACAGCAGCGGCACCGTGATCTTCCTGTCGGACTTATCAGCAGCCTTGCACAGCTCCCGCTCCTCCTCAAGCATCGTGTTCTTCGCAAGCGAATGGTAGTACTGCACGGGACCTTCGAAACCGCCTTTGCTGATGCGGTCGATGAACCGCTTCTTCAGCTCTGGGTTTTTGGCGTAGGGTTTCAGTTCCACGCTCGCGTCTTTCCACTTCCCTTTCCGTGCCACGTACGCGCGCATCGCGCCGGGCGTGCAGAACATCTCGCGCATCCAGATGTCGCGGCCGTTCTCTGAAGGGTTGGGCGAGGGGTAATTGCCGTTGTTGACTTCCCACATGCGCTCCGGGTCGGCGTTCATTAGTTTGGGAGCATCTGCAGAGCAGAAGAAATTCCAGTATTCCCACTGAGGGTAGCCGAAGGATTTGGTTGTGAGTGCATTTGCGTCGTCGAGGTCGAAGGGGTCCGGTATGGGGATTTGGTAGGCTAGGGAGATTAGAGAGAGGCCGACGCAGCGGGTGCGGTGGTAGAGGTAGACACGTTGGGCGGTTGCTGATGTGGATCGTTAGTTCATGCCGATGGGCGTATCTCGTGTGGTAGGGTTACCTGAACCCCAATCGTGGCCAATGGGAATCACATTGTTCGGGACTTTCTCATGATCGAGGATCTGAGTAATTGAGTCCGCTTGTTGTTTGTAATTATACTTCTTAGCTTCTGTCGGCTTTGAAGAGTCTCCTAGGCCCAAGATGTCGACTAGCACGAATGGGTATGGCAGTTTCAGCAGATGTGGAACTGCTCCAGCCCACATATAAGCATCGTCCGGGAAGCCATGAGTAAACACGAGTGTAGGGATAGACGGATCGAGCTTGCTATTGAAGCCGGGCGACAGATAATAGCTGTAAGTCAAATCGTAGGGCTGTGTAGTCAGTGTTTTGTGTTCCAGTTTGTTCATGTCGTCAACACCTTGTATGGAAGACATCTTGGGCTTTGGGAGACGATCAAAGGTTCAACAGCTAGAAAAATCAATGTACTTGGTTCCAAAGAAAGTTGGCTGCGAGCTGGTGTTGATATTGCTACATCATCGATGCCACGAAAAGTGGTACCGTTGACAGCCCCGCACCAGCACCTCCTAGAGGGAGATCGAGACCGGGCCCATATTCCCGGTCAACGGTGTTGCATGCTCTCGTATGCATACACTCATAGCATTTTCGAAACTGTCATAATTCTTGGTGAAGTCAGTGGCAGATTGGCATGTGCAGGAAGAGGAATAGGATGGGCTGGTATGTGCTGGATCGGCAAGCACTGCCGCCGCCGAAGTCGCGCCATTGTCGTGGAAGCGCTTGCCCCAAGCATTTGACCCACTGCGGAACTATGCCCTTTGACTTCACCAACACTCCGATATGGGAAAGTAAACAATCGCAGTCTATGCAGCGATGAGTGGAGGATAGACGACTAATGCTTCGACCGGGCCATTTAGCAGAGTTTCTAATTGTTCACACCCCTCACAATGGCTTCCAAAGAACTCTTCCACCTCCTGAGAGTCCTGGACGAACGCGACACCGGACTAGGCAAAGAAGACGTAGCTTGGGCCTTCGAGCCTGCCAAAAGAGCCGAATCGGAAGAATGGGTCAGGACGTACTTGAATCCTGCTACCTTGCTCACCAAAGAAGAATTTGCCTTCCAGGACCGCTTCGGCGAGTTCACCCCTCAAATCAACAGCGCGGCATCCGGACGACCTCTCTCGGACGAAGAATTCGAGCATGCCATCAGCTCGCTCGAATCGAGCACGGCCGCAATAGATGCGCAATGTCAGATTATGGAAGCGCAGAAGCGCGCGTTGCTGGACTTCAAGGCTCGAAACAAGACCAGCGATGACCGTGCCGCTAGGTTTGACTCTCTCAAGCCGCAGCACAAGCTTGCTAGAGACAAGGCACAGCTCGATCTTGAAATCGGCCAGATTTCGAGTGCATTGCACGAACGTCTTCGCTCGTCAATGGCTCAAGCTGAAAACGCTTCGACTAGTCTTCCTTCCAAAGTAGAGCGTTTGCTCGAGAAGGACGATCGACTACTGGACGGACTACAGAAAATCGTGCCTAAGCTTCAAGGGAATGAGAGTGATAGTCAAGGTCTGGACCAAGTTGAAAAGCTCTGCCACGCTTTCACCGTTCTGGAGGCAAAAGCTATTCGTACGCAGATTGACGCCACCTATAAACGCAACCTTCCTGGTTCTATCACAAACGGCCACGTCTCAACCAACGACCAAGAACACCAGGCCGTCCGCGCCGAACTTGCTGAGCTCAGCAGCGAGATCGACGGCCTCCTCACCCTCGTCGCCGAGAACTACTACCGCGCCCCCATCACCAAACGTCTCGGCAGCGCTCGCACAGAAAGCCACGGCGAAGCCGCCCGCTGGTCAGAATACTTGGGCTCCACCCTCCACTACCTCGCCTCGCGCCTCGAGAGCCTCAACGAGCACTTCCAGCACCTGCACGCCCATCGCGCAGCCTTGGCCGCTGTGTCGCAGACTCTGGACAAAACCCTTGCCGCCCCGTCAGCGAAATCTCAAGACGCTCCTCAGACTCCCACTTCCAAGTTCGCGCAAGCTCAAAAGGGGCTCAAGCCTTTGCGCCTGGTGCAAGCCAATCTCCCCGAAGCTCCGGATGCTTCGGCGCAGCTTCTGCGTCACCTCGACATTCGCCAGCCAGACACTGCTGATGTCGCGAAGCTGTCTCAGAACTTGCACAACGTCAAGCTCGAGCGCCACGACAAGCTCACCACTTTCGCTTCGAATACAGACGAGAGTCTCACGAAACTGTTGGGCGAGAGCTTGAACAGGGCGGATGTGGATGCTAGGGACTTGCTGAGTGCAGTGTTTGCGCACTCGCAGTACGGTGAGCGCAGGTTGGTCGACGAAGATGTGCAGAGGGAGCTAGATGTTCTGGAAGGCAGGACGCAGACGGTGGGAGAGCAGATGCGGCACTTGGATGTGGACGGACTGGCGAGCGATGTGAGGAAGCTGCAGCGGAGTATTCTTCTGACCCACAGCGGGTGATCAGATGGATGGATAGTGTAAGCTAGCAGTAGTGGTAGCATTGGCAGTAATACAAGCGGGTCCTGTCGCAAACTTGTAGTCTATAGTACAGCGCGAATCCCTAGAGATTTCAGACTAAGAGATGAAGCAAAGGCAGTCCAGGCCAATGTAGAAGACGAAGAGCGGGTACACGGCCAGCGAGACCCTGTTCTTCACCACGCCGCTGCCACCCAGGATGCTGACGCCTGCCGCGAGCGACCAGAGACCCAGTACGCTGTAGACGGGTATCCGCACGATGACAGGGACGCGCAGAGCGCTCAGCAGCGCGGCGATGACGAGCGGGAAGAGCGTGTAGCCGATGATGCAGACGGATTGGAAGAAGGAGCTGTGAGGGGAATGTTAGTCTTGTAGGCGGCAGGATTATGAGTTGTGATTCCACGTACATGTTGCCTCCGAGAAGCTTGATCTGGAAGGTCACGACGGCTTCGGCGATCCAGATCATGGCGAAGACGCCGCTGAACACGAACGAGCGTTGGTCGTCGCGAGCATTGATCGAGAGGAGGAAGGAGAGGAGCAGGCAGAAGAGAAGCGGTCCCCTGGAAAATTGTTAGCAGGAAGCTCCCCAAGAGGTTTTCGTGAACAGTCAAGCCTAGCAACAGAACGTACCAAAGATCCCAATCCCTCAAACCCTCGCTCATCCCACCCTGCAAAACAGCATCCGCATCAGGCCACCTGCCCACAATCCCCCTCAACTGGCCCATAGTAGGCACGCCTCCCGCCAGACTATCTCCCTCGCCGCGCTCCGCACCACCCATACCGCCTCCCTGGTTCAGCATGCCGCCCAGCAAGTACTTCGGCCACAGCACCTGGCGCATCTTCTCCCAGACAGCCAGCAGATCGCGGCGCAGGGTCTCCCACACGGTTTCGTCGAGTGTGCTGCCGGCCGCGCGGCGGTCTTCGCCCGGGATGGCGGAGTTGAGGTAGCCTTGGGCGTTGTGGGCGGTGCGTGAGTTGGATTGCGCTTGCGAGGAGGTGATGTTGCCTGTTAGGGGTGCGCGGTCGGAGGTGGAGGTGTTGTTGATGGGGTCGTCGAGGTCGTCGAGGGTTGCTGGGAGCCGATGTTAGCTGTTGGATACTGAGGATGCGTAGGGAGGGATTGAATGATATTCACCATCGTCGGGGTCAATCAGGTCGTCGCCTTCTATGCTTGGGTTGTCGTAGTGCTCGTAGGGATTCGCGGATCGTGAGCTTCCTCCGCCTCCTGAGGGCATCATTGCGGCCATGTTGTGTTGAGTCTGGTTGAAGTTTCCAATTGGCTTGTTGTTTGGTAGACTGCGCAAAGGGGTTTTTGCGAGGTTTGTTGCCCTCCGATAGTTGCGATGGTATTGAGCTAGCTGTTAACTTAGCTGCCTATGTGTCGCAGCTACAGTGCACGCGTCGTCGGCTTGAGCCGAAACAGCCCTAATTTGACCCCAATCGCGACCAAGCACTCTCTCTCCCTCTGTTCACCTTCAGCGTTCGGTCAAACAACACCATGCGTGCATTTGGACATTTTACGTTTTCTTCCATCTTTGTTTCTCACAACGACCATCTCAGAATGGACATAACTTCATCCCATCTAATGTCCGGAAAACATAAGGCCGTCGCTTTACGTCGGACACAACGCCGACACCTCTGCTCGTTGAGGCTCTGGAGATAAACCTTACATGCACGGCTGGCAATAAGATCACGTACATGTACGAATGCCTACTACCAAGGCCAAGAATTAGTAGCCACTTCCAGCAACTCGGGTCGTAGTCTGTAAAGCTTCGACCCGCAGCGGCACACAAGGTCACACTACTACAGCTACGGTATACCTCCTCTGCCTTCTGACAAATGCCTGAAGAGACCTGCACAGTGGGGCCATGCCATCGCCAGATCGCTTGCATGAGTGCTTGTTCCTGGGCAAGATCCAGTGTTCGCTGCCTCCCATGCGTCTACGGTTGTTCTTTGGGACATCAGGACTTTGCAGGATTGACATCTCATCTAAAAAGCGCCACGCTGCGGATTGATGTCTCAGGTGACTGGCAGGAACGTGCATCCCTAGAAAACCGTCCAGACGCTCATGCGACAATCACAATATACACGGGAATGCGGTAACCTGTACATGTACCAGCTTAGCATCATGACTTCACAAACAGCGTCAATGGCGTCCATCGACAGGCTATCTAGCCCGTTAGGTCGTGAATATTGGCGGCTCTTCTAAAGTACAGCCCGAAGCATCACATTGAGTTCTTCAGCCAAGACCGCCATCCGCGCTCTCTGGCATTACATACCATGATGCCTAACCCCTAGTCCGCACTCTATTCGTGCTCTCCCAAGCACGTCTCGAAGAAGATACCTCATTCAGCCTTTCATTGTTCCACGGCAGCGCCGATCGCAGGCACGAAGCTGTACTAGGACATTGCGCGCTCGATAGTCGAGCTTCTAGTTTATCTCAACGGTCGAGCGCCCGGGTTTAGCTGGTGGGAGGCTCTTGTCTGTCCTACATGTGGCCATCATGTCCCGCAGATCCTTTCTTGCTCCTCCCTGGCTATAAGAAGTGAGAAGCACGCCGTTGACCAAGCTACATTGGTTCGGCGCGAAATCACCTTCACTGAACTTGTAGCAATCCAGACGCAACCATGCAGCTCCTGTCCCTTTTCGCTTTCCTGGCTTCAGCCTCTGCTGTCGCCATCCCAGACGCCAGTCTCGAGGAGAGACAAACTTGTGCCAATGCTAATGCGAACGCTCTTGCTCAAGCAAAGGCAGCGTTCGTTGCGGCCAAGATCGTTCCAGATGTAGTGCCCCGTTTCGACCCAACGCTTGAGCTGAGCGTTGCGTATGGAAGCAAAGCAGTCAAATTTGGCAACACATTCAACACTCTTGGTTAGTAGCCATCTTGGAAGGGACACCCACCAGAACCCTTCTAATACAATCGCAGAGACGGTACCAGAGCCTACCTTCTCCATCACCAGCGAACGAGGCTTCAACCCAGCAACCACGAAATACACCCTCATCAAGGTCGACCCCGACGCTCCAGGCCCAGCTGCCCCCATTCTGGCAGACTTCCTGCACTGGATTGTCTCTGATGTGCAGCCCAAATGCATCACGACACAGCAACGCAAGCAAGTTGCCATGTACATGTCCCCAACGCCACTGTCTGTCAGCCCTCACAGGTATACATTTCTCATCTACCGTCAGCCGCCGAACTGTGTTCCGCCGCCGAGTCTGAATTACCTTCCGGGTGTGAGAGCGAAATTCGACCTTGCTGCTCATATCAAGGAGGCGAAGCTTATTGGACCTGTTGGTGGCAACTATTATCGTGAGGGCCAGGAGCAAAATGTGTGTTTGTTGTTGGCTGGTTGCACGCAGGATGGCATTGGGTATGCTGAATAAAGAGTATTGGTCGTTTCCTCTGCAGTCATCCTCTCGTACACAGTAGCGTGGGGTGGACGCATGATGAGCTTGTCATATGCTTGTTCTTATGAAGATCTCTGCAAGTGTGAGCAAGGAATATAAATGCCTTACATTAGTAGTACCACTCAACCAGGCGAACAGTCAATCACCTGCCTTATATGACGAAAATGGGTTACATCCATCCCTTTGATCCGCCGCTCTTCACACTTTTCTCCAGGCCCAGTGCGCGCGAGCATATTTGTCCGCCGAGGCAGATCAAAGGCATCTGGGCCCGGAATTGCCTCCTAGTGCCGCCAAACAGGCTATCATTATTGCCGCCAGTGGAATCCCGCTAGTCACGTGAAGAACACCTCCCCCGCAGTGCTCGGTGGTATCTGTCGCGTGGCATCGGGAGGGTGGAGGAGGGTCAGGTGTGTGTTGACGAGTCGTACTGACGTTCTCGCTCCTCCAAAGTCCACATCCCGGCGGGTTTGCAACGCCATCACCGCGTGCACCAAACGCAGCCTGCGCATTCGACGGGCCCGGCGCATCCACATAGCCCGATGGCTGTTTGCTCTGAAGACACCGCGCCGTGGAAGCGCCAAACCACCCACTACTGACTTTCCCACCGCCGCTAGACTGGACTATTGCTATTATCTTCTTTCATTCGATCCTAGTCCCCGCCGACCAGTCTTCTTGCTCGAAACACCCCGCGACAGCCATTGTTCCATATATCTATCTGGCCTCCTCCCTCCGCCGGCCTCCAAGTCGCCCTCCTCCTTTGCTCCGACTACCTATCTCTCTATCTATCCCGCTAACCACTCGGGTGACCACTCCTACTCTCACTACTCAGTCCCTGCTTTAATTGCACCTTGTCGTCTCTTCAGTATGCACATTATCCACCCCAACTCCCCAGAACTGCCCGGCTCACTTGTGTCCTCGAAGCAGGCCCGAGCCGAAGCCCCCACAAACACCAACACCGACCTGCAGGCCGACATGCCTGACGCAATCCTCGACGACATCTCCCACCGCCGCTTCAACCCTCTTCGAAGCAGCTGGGTGCTCGTCAGCCCGCACCGCACCAAGAGGCCATGGCAGGGCGCGCAAGAGTCGGCGGTTAAGAACGAGTTGCCCGACTACGATGAATCGGTGCGTCCAAGCGGACAACGTTTTAGGGCTGGACAAATCCACTGACAGGCGTAGTAGTGTTACCTCTGTCCCGGGAACAAGCGCGCACAAGGCGACTCAAACCCCAAATACGACAGAACATTCGTCTTCGTCAACGATTACTCGGCTGTGAAGGAGCAACAGGCGCACTATGAGCCGCCCAAGGAGGAAGGATGTGAGTTGGATGAAGCAGATATACGACCGGCAAGAAGACTGACCTGGTTGCAGCATTGTCCGCACGACTGCTCAAGGCAGAGTCCACAGAAGGAAAGTGCTACGTGATCACTTTCTCGCCGAAACACAACCTCACACTCGCCGACATGCCTGCTCAGGATATCCTGCCGGTCATCGAAACATGGACCAAGATCTACACAGCACACCTGGATCCTCAATCGACTCTCCTCACAAAGGCGGTACACTCGTCCTCGGAGACCAACGGCCACCTGATCGAGGCTCCCAAGCAACAATACCGTTACATGCAAATCTTCGAGAACAAGGGTGCTGCGATGGGTTGTTCGAACCCTCATCCACACGGCCAGGTCTGGGCAACCACATGTCTACCCGAGGAGCCTAGCATTGAGCTACAGAGCATGCAGCAGTACAGACGGGATCACCACGATTGTCATCTGCTGGAAGACTACGCCAAGCTTGAGAGTGAAAAGGGCGAGCGAACAGTGTTTGAGAACGAGAGCTTCTGGGCTGGCTGCCCCTGGTGGGCGACCTGGCCGTTTGAAATCATGGTCATCGCAAAGACACACAAGCGCGCCTTGACAGACTTCAACGACCAAGAACGCGCAAACCTCGCCGAGGTCATGTCAGAGATTACACGACGATACGACAACTTGTTCGAGACCAGCTTCCCTTACAGTGAGCCATTCTGATGCATGTGAATTCTTTGAGCGCATTACTAATCTACCTTATAGGCATGGGCCTCCACCAAGCTCCCCTCACTGGCACCGCCGAGGAAATCGAAGCCAGCCACTTCCACATCCACTTCTACCCACCTCTATTGCGCAGTGCCACCGTCCGCAAATTCCTTGTCGGCTACGAACTCATGGCCGAGCCCCAGCGCGACATCACCCCCGAGCAAGCCGCGAAACGCCTGCGCGACTGCGGCGGTCCCCTCTATCGCACTGCGGCATCACCTTGAGGGCCTAAGCTGCAATGAAAAGGAAAGAAAAGAAAAAGACAAAAAGGGGAATATATGATTGATGGAGAAACTATTTTCCGTGCATCCGCCTTGAGCATTGGGTTCGGCGTTTGATAGAAATCTGGAGTCATCAGGGCTGAGTTGCGTCGAGCAAATTGGACTGGATCGGCTTGTCGACCCTGAGTGAAAAAAGCGACCACGTCGTCTTCACACGGACCTTAGCCTGACGTGGGCGGAGAGTCGACTAAAGGTAGCTGATGCTTTCACACCTATAGAGGTTGGCTTCTACTTGTTTTCCTTCTTCCTAGAAGTGGTGGATGAGACACTTTAGATGTGCACACCTTATGATGCATTTATGTAGAGACGAATGCGACGCTTATGCAAAGGACAATCTCATGCTGTCTGTGAGTTCCGCAAGAGTCTTGAATGCGGGACTTGATTGATTGACGGGGTGCTTTCTGCAGGTAACGTAGATCCGTTCCCATTTGTTTAAAGCCATTAATGCATCTGGTAGCGCCAAGAATGGTTTACTCGAGGAAAGAGTCGAAGTGTCTACCAACCATCGATGTCAGATCTATTGGTACGTATCTGTGAACGCCTACCCTGAAATGCTCAACTCGTTGCTCTAGATCTCGCAAAGCTTGGGTGAGGCGTTCGCGGTGGCGAGCTGCCACGCGGAAAGTGGCCAATGGCGTCGCGCTGTGGCTTTCCATGTGCTTTTCGAGAGCGAAACTTACAGTACCTTACGCCAGCCACATCGCAGTCTTCGGCCTTGCCGCCTTGGTAGATGAAGTTAATGGCGACAAGACGATCTTTCATGTGTATGAGCACGACTATCCTCGGCTGCTACTCAAGCATCCCGTATGTGCTGAAACTACTCGAAGACGAAGTACATAGACCCCCATCTCCGGAAGAAGACGACAGCCTGTAGCTCCGAAAGAAAGACAAGACCCACCATGATTTTAATTGACTACTCCAGATCTCGAGCATTCTTGCAAAATTCCCGGGATGCACTCCAGACCTTGGACATGAAGTACGGATCATGGCAAGCCACAGCCAGGCCTGGACAACACAACACATGGCACGGAAAAAGCCTCTTTGCTAGGCGTGATCTTCGATACAACGATGTGTAAGGTCAAGTAGAGTGGGCATCAGCTAAGCTCCAAGATGCTATATTCACTTTTTTTGCACACTTCCAAAGTCACTTTGCGCTTCTTCTCTACTCGCGCCTCTTCTGCATTTCATTGCTTTCCCTGTCGAAGATGGTGTCTGGCGCTGAAATCGGACAGCACCCAAGTGCCAGCGCATACAAAGAAGCGGCCATTGAGCAAGGCCTGGAACAAAAAGATCCCATTGTGTCCGCTGAAGCTGCACAGGATGAGGGCGAGACAAGACCTGCAGGCTCCACCAGATGGGGAGAAGCCATTTTGGGCGTCTTCATCGCTCTGTTACCGCTCTACTTCACCGGCTTCGCCATAGCGGCATTCGTCCGGGATGGCACTCTTGCGAGCTCGTTCAGGAATGTTGCTATCTTGCAGATGTCCAAATTTGTGGGTCGGCGATGTTTTGTCTCCTTTGGATTGCGAACTGTATGTTGACTATCCCTGCAGAATCCGACGATATTTCCTATATTGTTCACTTTGATCTTCGCGAAATTCATCAAGGCGCTTGCCAATTGGAAGCTTGAGCGAGGGGCAACTGTCGGACACATTCAACATCTGCTGGGCAGCCGTTCGCTGGTGTCTTCGGTGGTCACACCTGTCAGGCTTGGGACTGCAAGTCTCCTGGTGCCTCTGCTCGTTTTGGTCTGGGCGATGAACCCAATCGGCGGCCAGCTTTCTCTGAGAGTTGTGTCAAAGGAAACAAATGTCACGAAGATTGACACGCCTTTCCTCTATGTCAACCCTAGCCAGTCGTTCGATGGCCGCGCAACGAGTGGGGCACACATATCAACCAACCGAGTGATCGAGAATGTGTTCACCACATCCCTACTGAGCCCCAACAGCTCCAAGAATGGTACTCAAGATCAGTTCGGGAACATACAGATTCCCTTGCTCGAGCATCTCATGCTCAATGAGACTGCTGACTCTGACGGCTGGGTTTACACTATGGACTGGAACTTGAGAGGAGTGAAGGCGGCCATCCTGCATGCGGCCGGACTTGAACATTCTTGGACCAAACCTATCTACGCGTCCATCATCGGGCTGCCGTATAAAGCGAACATGACATCCATTGCCATCGACACGAATGGTACCGAGTCAGAGCACAATGCCAGACTTCAACAAATCAAGGACGATCTTTTTGGCAACGATGCGGTGAACACACAAAGCGAGTTCACCATCGAGACCTCCTACATGTATGCCAATTGCTCGACGAAGCCGTCGACCAAAGGGCAAGCGCTGAACGAACATTTCGACGTGGACTTCTATTACGACGCAAAGTTGCGAGACGCCACTCACTTTTCGAATGCGACCAGAGGCGTGGCTAGTAACTCCAATGGCTTCTCGATCGCTTACGACGGCCAACATAGCCTGAACAGCACCACCGCGCGGAAGATCACCGTTCGCTCGTGGCTGGGCCTGCCCAACAACACAGCCTTGGACACTCGCGAACCTTTCACCAAGACCGTAGAAGTCATCAGCGAAGCTTCTTGTACAATCACGCAGACGTACGTCGAGGCAATGGTGTATTGCCCGTCGCAGAACAATTGCACAGTTGCCAAGATAAGAGAATCGCGGACCGCGAAAGAAGCGAGCTCTCATCTCACTGCGCTGGACGGAATCACTTATCCGAGATCGCTCCTGGAGACCCGGAATCAAATCCCCCCTTGGGGTTTCGAGCTCGAGCAGCAGACGTACGCATCGGAAATCGCAAGGACGTTTTTCGAATACTTCGTCAACGCCGCAACGGTCGAGGACGATCTGCAACCCATCGATAACCTGGGCCCTCTCGAATCGTACTTTGCGAGACCGGACGCTCCGTTCAAGGCCAGCGAAGGCGTCAACGGCAAAGCCTCTGGCCTGGCCGGCCAGCGGCCCATCACCGAGGTCGGCGACCAGCTGTTCTCCTGGCGCCTTTCGCAGCTGATGAACACTTACTGGCTGGCGAGCGTCGAGCCTTTCAGCGTCATCAGCGGAATCGACATAGACGCCATTCAGAAAGAGGAGGCGAATCCGTTGCCGACCGCGCAGGGCCACATGTACGTTGAGAGGATCGTGCTGAGATGCCACGTGCCCTACTTCGCGGTGCTGCTGGTCATCTCGCTGGGTCTGTGCGTCGTCGGCCTCGCGACTGCTTACCTAGACGCTACGAGGCGGGGCCCTGACGTGCTGGACGACTTTGTCAATTCGCTGCGACACAACCCTTATGTTCATGTCGATACTCTGGGGCCGTCGATGCAGGATGGGCAGGAGATTTCGCGCCGATTGCGGAACACGGTGGTGCAGATGGGCGATGTTAGGCCTGATGATCATGTTGGGTATGTTGCTATTGGGACGCCGAATGAGAGGCAGCCTGTTGAGAGACTGGATCCGAGGAGGCATTATTTGTAGTTGCATTTCGGGAAGCTGAACTACGACATGATCTATTCTGTTCATACAGTCATTAGTCTAAGTGATCGTCTACATCGGCCGGCCCGGCAGTTCCTGAGGTTCGGCATGCAGTGACCCGGGTGCCTCGAATACAGGGTAATGGCTGATGTAAGGGATCTTTGCGTCGCGTGTCTGCAGCGTACGGAGCTCGTTCGACGACATGTCGATCTCTTTGCCGTGACTAGCGTTCAGTGTCCGTCGCTTCCATAGGAAAAATGCACCACAGAACACCAGCGCTGCCCCAACTGCTGCGCCAACACTGGCTCCGATCGCAGTAAAGTTTGTGGTTGAAGTTGTCTCGGGGCTCGGTGCCACGGTTTGTATTGGAGTTGATTCTGCTGAAGTCGTTGATATTGCTATCGGAAAAGATGCGGACATTCCTGCAGACGTTGGTGCCGCTCTAAAAGTTATCGATACTTGAACACTGGTGGCCATATTGTCGGACCAAGTGGACGAAGCGGAAGCCATGGTCGTTGAAAGAGCATCGCTCGTTGACGAAGTAACACCAGTCGGACGAATCCAGAACTGTCGGCTCCAGAAACCCAAGTTCGCGAGCGCGTTCACATCCCCAAAAGCATCTACCGCTTTGATGGCAAAGGGCGCTTCGCAGTCTGGCTCGCAGCTTACGGTCCAGTCGAGCGTCTTGTCTGAGTACCCAGCTGGTCCAAGTCAGTCAGCGAAGACTTCGGGCGACTTATCATACGTGAATGGCGTTGATGCTTACTGCTGAGCTGTTCCTGTAAGCCCGCCGAAGGCGGGATGGATGAAGCGTTGTAGACGACGTAAAGATTGACAGCCGCAAAGTCAGTGCTCCATCGAATGGTCATTGGTGTCCCTTCGTCGAATATCTGAGTTCCGCCTGAAGGAAAGCCGAAAGTGCCATTGAAGGATTTGAACGACGCGGAAGGCAGGTGCTGGTAGGGCGTATAAAACACGCCATGGCATTGCGGAAGTATTAGGCTGAGACAGGCTATTTGTGACACTGCCCAGTTGATCAATGATGTTCGCATGATCGAGGCCCAGGTTCGTACAAGTGCCGTCGACGCCAAATTGACTACGCCGAGGATAGACAGCGATGTGGTGATAGCAAGCCAGACAGAAATTGATGGCAAAATATTATCCCTGCACTGACTGTGGTCATTATAGAAATTTACGAGGTGCAAGAGATTAAGCGCCGCTGATACTGTTAATTCCAGAGGCGAGAGACCTTATCTTCGGTGAGACTTGCCCAGCCCAACTGTGAAATCTCGCGGCATGCTGTGCCTCTTGGTCGCATACGCGCTCAGTACACGGGTGATGGTGAGATTTGACAGAGACCACTGAGCGAGCGAAAGTGAGTTGGCATAATGATCCAAGGTAATCTCTGTCGAAAAGCCAATAAGGCATCCAGTCAGAGTATATTCCATCTCTGCTCCATGCGCAATTGGAGAGAAGTCACGTCGCACTTGTGTATTCCGCGCGATGTGACTCCGGTGGGCGATACCAATATCTTACGAGACGGAAAGTCAGGATGGAGCATTCATGCCTGAGTCTCGTCCAAGTATTCAGACTAATGCCACATATGTCTTGGCACGGCGCTCCGCGCTACCGAACCAATGACACGAAAGTAGCGCAGCCGCCGAACACTTTCTGAGGAAGATACGCGCCGGAGAGATTGTTCGCACATGCATTGCCCGGTTTTGATATGCATCGCCATCCGCCCCTAGCTGATATCGCTTGCGGCGGCGGCGTGTCAGTTTTGACGTGCTCTGAAGTTCAATTATGGCTTTTTTAAGCTTCCTGGACGCTGCTGGCCTTACATGGAGATCTCGTTTCGGTCTTGTCATATCTGTCAACCCCTGACAGTCATACTTGCTCCGTGGCAATCGGTGGTGTTGCATTTGTCCTTGCAAATCGCGTGTGGTGGAACCTGATCCCTGAACGTGATTCCTGGACGAGATTCCTGGACCAAGTGATCTTTGGAGAATACGATCGGGCCACAGTCCGCGAACTGGACGGGATGCTGGCCACCCTGCCTGCGCAGAGGACAACAAGGGCCACTGTCTCTGGGTCTTTGATCTGTCTTGCTCTTTTCGTCTACTGGCATACACACTCGGCGATACGTCTGTCACAGTCAATCCTTCCTGACCTCGTCAAGTCAGCATCATCAGACGTGCCGTGTTCAAACCTGGAAGGTGCAAACGACACACTTGTCGTTCTCAGGACTGGTTCTACAGAAATTGACGACAGACTTCTCGTCCACCTCTCGACTTCTTTGCGCTGCTTTCCACACTATCTGATATTCTCGGATCTAGAAGAAAATTACCACGGCGAACACATAATCGATGCTTTGAGTTCTGTGAGCGATGACATAAAAGCGGACCATGAAGACTTCGAAATCTATCGGCGACTCCAGCAAGGTGGCAGAGCAATCTTGGACCCTTCAGAGCTTAGTGGAGCTCCGGAAGCATTCGAGAAGATGAACGGCAAAGTTCAGAATCCCGGATGGAAGCTGGATAAATGGAAGTTTACACCAATGGTCAATAGGACGATCCACGAATACCCAAACATGAAATGGTACGTCTTTATGGAAGCAGACACTTTTCTGTTATGGTCGATGCTGCTACAATACTTGTCACTATTGGACCACACTAAACCGTACTACGTGGGAGCTGGAACGTGCATGGGAGAGCATATTTTCGCTCACGGAGGCTCCGGCTTTGTTGTATCGCAGCCAGCGATGAAGCAGGTGACCCAGTACTACTCTGCACACAAGGCTGAGATCGAGGCCTTGACTGACCGCCAGTGGGCTGGTGATTACGTCCTCGGCAAAACGTTCAACAATGCTGGCGTGCCATGCACTGATGCCTGGCCTCACTTCCAAGGAGACTACCCAGGCCTTGTAGCTTATGCAGGACCGGACGGACGCTACGGTCCTGCTGCATCGCTACGAGAGTGGTGTAGTCCAACTATTTCTTACCACCACATGTCTTCGGACATGATCAAAGGGCTTTGGGACTTTGAACAACAATGGATAAATGCAAACAGAAATGTGAGTTTGCTACTTAAAACATGTTCTCGCATGGTTGTAGACTAACGCGACTGCAGAATTCAGACCCACTGACACACGGGGATGTGTTCAAACAGTACGTAATGCCGCAAATGATGACCGGCGACAAAGTGGATTGGGACAATCTCAGCGACAAAGACGAAGCTGATGTGAGGAGTATCGATGACTGCCGCACCAGATGTAAGGCACAGTCTGAATGCAAGCAATATTCCTTCGTGCGAGGAACTCAGCAGTGCAAGACTCGCGTCGACCCCCGACTTGGCAAGCAAAGCAACGGCACTGAATCCGGCTGGATAGAAGATCGCGTGTTCGACTTCGCACATAACAGCGCAGCCTGTGGAGCTGAGGGTTGGCAAGTGGGTTCCACAACTAGGCATACAAAGTGCATATAATGACAACATCCTCCCCATGGTATCTAATAATTTTAATTTTAACGCTCTCGGCTCTTGTGCATGAGATCACCGCAGTGTTGCTTTAGCCACAGATCACCACCCTGATATGGATCTTGTCTGGGAGGTTGATGTCCAAATTGCTGCCAACTAGTTGCAAATGCCGCTTGTTCGGTATTCAACATCACAATTCGGCAGCCTCTAATCCATTCTCAATGTGTACGAGAATGATAGGTCCTACTAGCCATTTGCCCAAGACGATTTTCCGTCACGTAAATTAGAGTTCCTAGCTACAGCCCGCACCCACAGACGATCTCCGAGGAAGCTGCATCATTTTTGGAGTGCAAGCGGCCAAATTTAGCCGTATCGATTGACATAATTTCGACCCATATCATGGTATATATTTTGCTTGTACATCGACGCTTTTGCATCGAGAGAGCGGCTTGCGTGGGTGGATCACGGATGCGCCATTCACGATACGATCCAGCTGCGCATTAAGATCACCATGACAATGACTGTACCAGACACTATGAGAGCTGCACGACGCATCCGAGCAGGCCGACTCGAGACAGCGATACAAGTCGACTCGGATGTGTCATTACCCGAACTTGCTAGCAGCCTTCCAGGAGAGCATGTTCTGGTGAAAGTTCACTTCACCGCCCTCAATCCGATCGATCTCAAGTTTCTCGACAACCCGATCATCAGCAAGTTCCTCAAAACTACGATCCCATGCCTGGATTTCGCTGGTATAGTTGTGAAGTCAAACTCTTCTCGCTTCACGACTGGACAGGCCATCTTCGGACAGACTCAGCCACCAAACTTCGGAGCATGCGCGGAATATGTTGTGGTGGGAGCACAGCATTGCGCAAAAGTTCCTGAAGGAGTGGAACTCCAGGATGCTGCCACTATAGGCATTGCAGGCTTGATGGCATATCAGTCCATCGTACCTTTCGTCAAAGCCAACGATCGAATATTCATCAACGGCGGCAGTGGAGGCGTCGGCACATACGGCATCCAGATTGCTAAGGCCATGGGCTGCTCGGTAGTCGTGGCTTGTTCGGGCGCGAACGCAGAGCTATGCAAGCGCCTCGGTGCCGAGAACGTCGTCGATTATCGTACTCAAAATGTTATCGACACACTGGAGAAGAGCGAAGAGCATTTCGACCTCATTGTTGACAATGTCTTCTCAAATTTGGACATCTATTGGCGTTGCCACAAGTTGCTGCGGCCGCAAGGTCAATACGTTACTACAGCTATCAGGCCGGAAGTTGACTTCGCCTGGAATGCGCTCAAAGTATTCATGTGGCCTGCGGTTCTGGGTGGCGGACAGCGAAAGTTCAGCATAGCTGCTAGGAAGTCAAGCACAACGGACTATGAACAAATTGCCGCCCGGGTTGAAGACGGCAGTGTGAAGCCTGAAATCGAGCATTTATATGCCCTTGAGGATATCGCAGAGGCATTTGCAAGGCTCAGAAGCGGAAGGATAAGGGGCAAGCTCGTAGTGAAGCTGACTCAAAGCACCTAAATAGAGCGTTGACACAGAAGATTCAATATGATACCAGCTCCAAATCATAGAGATTACATTCCAACCAAAATCTGACCCCTGCCGCAGAAATTCCAATCGATCAACAGATGTCGACAACACAGTACATCTCAATAATCGAACTCACAGGACGCATTTCCAAAGAAGCACGCCTAGCCGTAAATGCCACCGCTGCAGAGCTGTGCTGGAGCTGCTGAAGAGCAAGAGGCTTGCGGCAGTGCTGAAGAGTGAAAGGTGACCAATAATATTTGTCACTTGTTGCTTGAGATAGTTGTGATCAAGTCAAGAAGGTCAATGCCTTGGAATGAAGATGTAAGGCAGAATTGTGAGCGGCCTAATGTGCTTAGTCTCAAGGGAAGGAGTCTATGAAAGAAAGAACTCTAGCAGGATGTCCAATTGCGAACCAACACTTTACAAAGAATGCCGTCAAAATGTCGAATTAGAACATGTCCCGCGCGACTCGTGCTTTAGCGCGCAATTTGCTAATGATACATATACATACTCAAGTCACTTGTTATGCGACGACGACACGACCATGAGTCGAGCCACGACGGCATTGGCAGAATGCAGGAACCGACACCGCAACCCATGTTAAAGCTATATACTGTTGACTAGCTCATCTAGCGGTACAATCGCTTATGTATAAAGTTGCAGCTCAATAGATTGATTGATTGGAGATAGAGCCCTTTTTAATTAGTGGAAACTTCGACTTCGCTACAACCTGACTGTTGAGCAGTGCTCTCACCCAGCAGATTTCCACTAGATTTGCGGTGCTTCGAGAGTTCCCAGAGTGAAAGTAGCCAAAATTCAAATATTGTTCACTGACAGGAATTTTGAGAGTGTCGGGGGCTTGATGAAGCCTCTCAGATGTCAGCAAGAATCTTGAGAGGGTGGTAAATAACTGCGACCCGTCGATGCAATACTTCCAGTTTTCTTATTCGAACGTTCTTCGTCGATCACGATCGCATTTTCGCCAGAGATCTCGTTAAGATGACTCCGTACAACCACTTTAGAAGATGCAAGTGGATTCGGCCCAATGTGACCGGCTGTTTGACAATACACCGCTCCTTGTCTACCATCCAGGGAAAGAACATTGCAGGGTTGTCACAAGCCTGTCCTTACCCTTGTACTTCTCTGTCTCTTCTTCCTTCAGACAATACCATCCAGATTGGCTTCCGCCGGGACCCTTGTCCTTCGTAACAGCGAAGGTCGAATGACCCTTGTTTCTGTTATTGAAACCAAACAGCCTATAGCTATCTTCGCTTGTATCTCCGTAGGTGAAGGTAAACAGGAAGCCATAACAGTCGCGTGTCTTCTTGATGTTCAGATTACGCTTTAGATCGCCCTGAATGTCGAAATCCTGGTTAAGACCTAACATTTGGGACCTTGCGTGGGCGAGCTCTTCGTAGGTGCCTTTGCTGCGGTCTTTGTTTGCGCCTGCGCTCTTGAATCTCTTCACATATGCTTCAACCTCGTGGTCGTCATTGTGCAGATCTCCTCGAACAATTAGAGTGACATGGTACTGCTGGATGAGTTTTTCGTAGACAACTTCGCCGTTGTCGTCCGTATCATCGTCTTCGCCGTACAACTGGTAAGCTGCATGGTACTCGTGGTCGTACAATCGAAACAGCTTGGGGTTGGGGTCACGCTGATGCTTGAGATAGAATTGTCTTCCGTCATTGTGGCATTTGTCATCAATCATAGCCGCACTCCATCCACCTTGTCGGGTACCTTGACAGACATCGAGAAAGCTTGAAACGTCAGCACGATGCCTGCATACTCATCGTTTCATCTGACGTACTCTTTGGTTCGCTGATCTGCTTGACTCAAATCGAATTGGACCTGGAATCGTGCGCCTGCCGGAAGTCGCTCACCCTTCTCAAGTCGCCGATGTCTTGACAGAGAGCCACCATCTGCATAATCCTGTTCGCCTTTAAGGAAAGCCGCCCAATCAAGGCCAGCTGCTCCGTTGTGTGAACGAGGTATACACCTCAACGAGATTGAATCCGCTTCTTCATCGTCAAGCAGGAAGGACGCCATGGGCCACTCATCGGTCTCCATTTTGAAAGCAGGGTCATCAGCACCAGGATAACCATCCCAGAACTTTTGTCCAAAGGGTCCAGTCGAACATGCACGGCCTTCATCGACCTCCACGCCAGAGATTTTGCGCTGTTCGGTTTGCTGATACCTCACGCCCACACGATACTCCTTGAGAACATCTCCCTTGACTCCCTTGACGCAATTGTGGTAGTAGCAAGCATTTTTGCATGCTTCAGGGTATTGCGCACAGTTCATGATGAACTTTCCGGCCTTTTTGTTGGACAGTGGCTCACTATCAGTATCGTCCGGATCTGGAAGAAATTCGGACACGTCTTGATCATCGCCGGAATGTACCGCAGAGTCGTCGTCTTCGCTGTCGCTATCCTCGCTAGAAGATATTTCTGACTCGTCAACTCGACGTATCACGACACTTCCCAGTGTACGGTCAATCTCTGGCTTAGGTCTCCAGAGAACAGTGTGTATACGATCATCGCTGTGTCGCCCGTTGCTGTAGGGTAAGTCAGGCGCGATGCTGTGGAATGCTCGGCCCTCACCGACGCTTGTCAGAGCGGTGGATGGTGTTGGAAGAGGAAATAGTGTTTCCGCGGAAGAAATTCGGCCATAAGGCACTGCCTTCAGATGGGATGAGGCTGCCAAGGGCACCAAAGAGACAAGGAATATCAGCATCGAGACAAGAGCTGACGATGTAAATATTCTGGAAAACAATTTGAAAGAATGCAGACACTAGACATGTGAGAAGTATCAAGGTCTCATTGAAGGGAAGATATAGGTATCATGATTTGCCCAAGTGGGTTTGCCTTCCTCTGCCTGTGACATGCACTGTCGGTCGATATCTTGCGCCCTGTGAGCCCATGCTCATCAAAGTCTCAAACCTTGCACACATTTCGACGATTTGTTTGAACTGATATTGGAGGGTTGAAGGATGAGGCAAACGGGTCTCCACGCAGGCAGGCTTCGAGTAATGCTCGACATCTGGAAAACCCCTTGTACATTACAACATCTGCTTTGTTCGATATTGGGCCGGTGTAGAGTATGTTGAATCCTACATGTTTGCTGTGCGTGGATATTGTTGCGCGAAGGAAGCGTGAATTTGAATGGTGTGACGCTCAGCAAGCGCAGCGAGCGCTAGAAGCCGCCTTTATTTTGAGTGTTAAGTTAGCGCTCAAACTGGGAGCGTTCTAGTCAACTGTGCCCCAAATAGCCGCGGCCCCACCGCGACAGCCGAGCCAGCCTTACCTGATTTCAAGGCTGGCTACAATCGACTTCGCCACTTTGCCTTCCGGCCACACCCACACAGTACCTCAGTCATGCTCACCGAGGACGAGTTCTACGACAAATGGCGCAAGTTCTTTCGCAAATACAACTATCAGGGCAAGGTGCAGTACCATGAGGAGGACGAGAGTGACAAAGTGGCGCTTATTGTGATCGATGATATGCCCATTGAGGTAATTAAGGACCTTCCAGATTTGTACGTATAAGCTAATAGTCTCTTCAGTGTATCAACAAGATGCTTAGCGACAACCTCAAGGCTACTCGTGGCATGTCTGATCTCTGGCTAGCAGACACGTATGAGCGCCTGCCTGACTTCCAAGGAGCAAAGTGTATACAGGGCACCAAGGTCGCCGATAACACATGGCAGTCTCCTTTCTTAGGACACACCCTAGCTGATGTCAGCGCATGGGTCCGTGGGATTCCCAAACCTCCGAAGGCTATTAACAAGAGATATTTCGTTGTCCTGAAGAGGGAGATATTCGAGAAGCAGGGCAAGGTGATCATATGTAAAGCACTCGATGGAGAGAAGGAGCCTCAAGCCATCCTGTACAAGATAGAGGAGCTCGGCATGTGGATCACGAGCTACAATCGTCATAACTGGGAGCAAGACTACGAGAACTATGAGGAGAGATATCGATAGCAGCAAAAGAGAATGCCACTGCGCCACAGGAGCAGACCTCGTATGGTTTTTACGCCGCGGCCCAGCTGAGCGAACAGCATTGCTACCGCGAATATGCTGCTCCAACGGATGATCTTGAGTCCAGAGGCGCTTTGCCACCTTTGTGGTTGTGCGCGGCGGCGGCCGCGGCAGTGGACAACCAGGATTCGCAAAGGGTATCTTACGTGGCCACGATCGCAGCCTCGTCAGCCAGATTTCCAGCCCTGACTCAGCGCGTAGCGCCCTCAACTTGGCTGTTTGAGATCGGTCTCAGGGCCCCGAATCCTTCATCGGCTTCATTCCGGGACCTCGTCGACATACCAGGCGGTTCGCGCGGGAAGATGCGAATATCCCGAACAACTGGTTCACTTCGCTATGCACGCCAATCGCCTGTTTCAACCTTTGACAGCAGTGCGCTGGCTCGACATCTGCTTGTCGAGCCCGCGGACATCTCTGGGATTGCCACTGCAATCTCAACGGCTCCCCACAGCAGCCCTTTGTGCTGTTGCCGCCTTGAGCCATGATACCTGTTACTTCTGCTATGCAAGGTACTCATCCTTCGCCTGGTCTGTATTGCTCCAATGTTACACGTACGCTTCAGCGAAATGAGATGCAATGTTCGTGACTCGACGCACGTTCGTCATCGAACAGGAATCTTTGTCTTCAGCGTCTCCAGATCCAGATATATGGCGAGCATGGCTACCTTTGCTTTATTTTGATTGCTATCAATCGGAAGTTGAGTATCTCCTATGATGAAGGCGTCGCTACTACTCGCAGCCGCGTTCACGGTTTGCCAGGCCTATGGACGAAATGATTCTGCGCCGATTCACCCAAAGAACGATACTGTTGTTTCCATTCCACCAATACACAGTCCAAAATCTCGAGCCACTCCTACCACAAGTGTAGCTTTCACCGACCCAGCTGTCGTTTCCAACAGCGATTCGCCAGGACCGAGAACTGTCGTCTCGGTGAATGCGAGCTCGATCGCAATACACAGTGATTCGGGCACGTCGTCGAAGTTGCAACCCAGCGATAGCTCTAGGGACCCGCGGTTGGACTCCAAAAAAAGCAAGCCCAGCTCGTTGAGGGACTCATCCAACACTTTGTCCACCTTGGGGATCTCCCATAGCTCTCGCCAATCGGCTCCGGCTCTGGAAACCACGTCCCTCCCGTCAAGATCGAGCTCAGGCGATCAAAATCCAAGATTGAGTAACAGCTCCACAAATGCCATATCTGGCTCATCGACTGTCGTAACAGACTTAACCCCCGGTAATACAACAGTAACTACAATATCTTCTGCCCAGTCATCGTCTTCTCTGCGCACATCACTGAAGAGCAGCGCAAACAAGCCCCATGGTACTAGTTCGGTTTCGACTGGAACAGCTACTGCTAGATCCTCGTCCCAAGAATCAACCTCGGAAAGCTTCACGTTATCGACTCTAGCTCACAATACTACGGGTTCCCCTCCTGCGCCATCTGAAGGCTCTCGCGATCCTACTTCTGATTCGAAGAGTGCCGGCTCGCATCTCACCAAGGCAAGCTCAAGTAGCACCATGTTTACGTCATCTTCGGTGGTGTCGAGCACAAACTCATCAAGCGCTGAATCAGGTTTTATCACAGCGTCTACCGCTCTTGATGTGACCAGCTCTGAACCAAGCAGCGGGCTCCCGATTACAGAGGTGACAGACTCATCGCCTATCACCAGCATAAGCTCTGAAACGCAAAATTTGAGCTCAACGATCACATCTGCACCAGATCTCTCAACTTCGCAGATTGACAGTCTCACGGGTAATACGTGGTTGACCGAGAGTTCCACTGTCATTCCCGTCATAGGCGGTATTGCAATCTGGAATCTACCACCTGTATCTTCGGTCGCTTTCCAATTACCTGGCTTGCCTGTTTTCAGTCTGCCTTGCACTTCTGGCAATTGCAAGTCTATACCGATAAGTGGTCCACCAGGAGGTGGAGGAGGAAGTAATGGCGGTAGCAAAGCTGGCGGAGGTGGTAGTGGCGGAGGAGGCGGAGGAGGAAATGGTGGAGGGGGCGGTGGCGGCGGTGGCGGTAACGAAGCCAATGATGAGGACGGCAATGACGAAAAGTCCTCATCGAAGAGCTCCGAGAGCAGTTCGTCTACCAATTCCTGCTCTGGAGATACAACCACTGCAAGCGACTGTAGAGCAGCATGCTCAGCTTTCCCAACGACGATAGACAGCAGCGTACAGAGCACGACTGTCTGCTATATCACGACTTATGTGCATACCACCGGGTGCAGCGTGAAGGCTACAACATCTACATCAATCACAACATCGTCTAGCACAGATGCGTGTGCCTTGAATGCCGGCTCTTCAGTCCTCCAGTACGACCTTGCCGCCACTTATCGCGATCTCGGGATCGAGCTTCCGATCTGGTTGGCATATCCGATGACCGTTATTCCTACATCCGAACGAACAAGTCAAAGCGCGACCAAAGCGAGCACAGTATCACTCAGCCCTACCTCAACCTCTTCTAAGATTTTCAACACATCACGCGTCTCCAGCACAGCTTCGCCGTCTTCAACAACGCACTCTTCCAAGTCTTCTAGCACATCCACAACGGATACCGCAACGGATGCTGAAGACGCTACCAGCACGAACTCAAGCACAGCCACATTTTCTAGCGAGACCGTATTCTCCACGACTACCAATGCATCCAGCGATCCAAGCCCAGAAGCTGGAGATCCCGAAGACAATGCCGAAAATGATCCAGATGACGATGCTGACGAGGAAGGGGACGACGATCCTAACCAGGATTCAGATGATGCTGAAACCGCTCCACTAGAAGATCCAGAAGTAGACGTGCCAGAGGATCCGGAGCCCGACATCACGCCGCTCGAGGTTCAAACAGTTTCCTGCCATGAGTCATTCAAACACGACGACGTCCACAGGAATATCGTCAAAGAGGGTAGCAACCTAGCTTGCACTACATCATGCACCAATGATCTCTGGCCTCGCTCGGGAGATGAGTGGGACAAATGGTCGTATTGCAGCGACATGACGCAAAACCTGTTTTTCGAAGTCTGGTGGATTGATGGCTGTGAGACAAGTATCGTGTCCCAGCCTCCTCAAGACCCGATGAGTAATGGAGAGATTACCTGCGGTGCACTTCTCACAGATACTTACGACCGATGCAACAATGGCGGTGCCGCGGGAACAGTGGATGTCGGATGCCTTAGATATTCGATTACTGTTATCTCGTAAGAGCTAAGTCACACCCTAACACTATGATAGCCTTGATATGTGCCATTTAATCGCGACACATCAATCTTCGACAAGAAAAGAGGCTTATTTGCCTTTAGTTCTGGCAGATATACGACATATCGTTTGAGTGCATCTGAGGGTCCATTTCTTCAAAGGGTATCGGGCGAACGGCACATGCCCAAGCTTACGCAGCTCAACTGTGTCTGAGTCTTGACCTAGTTGGTCCAGTCATCTCGAAGCCCACAGTGGTAATCGCAATTGCAAAGAGACACCCAATCCTCGCCTTGGCATTGGCGTAAGGAAAGGTGGGAGGTAGAGCAGCCTAAGTTGAAGTGGCACATTCGCCATCATTACCGCGACAGCGGGTCCAGCCAGATCAATGCAAGCCAGACCTTGGGCTCAGCCTGGGTCCTTAGACCTGCATCATGATTCCCGATTCTGCAGGGACCAGGACAATGTTCCTAGAGCTCCATTCTTATTCTTACAAGGCGCTTAGATCCTGGAAGGCCAATGACTCGACCTTTATTAAATTCGCCCTCCGAGAGCCTGAGATGTATCTGATGAGCCGGAAAATAGGACAATATAATTAGTATACACGAAAGCCAGCATGTTCCTAGCTCAAGGTGTCGACTGCTGCGGCTACTGGAATCTGAGTTCTGAAATCGGGAATCGTGAATCAGATATCTTTGACACATGGATACCATCACGTGCAGTGAAGGGTGAGCATTATTCATCGCCCCTATATGTCTGCCCTAACGCTGGGGTCCTTCGGGGCCTCTAGCGCGTTGCTTCTTTCTCTAGCTGAAATAAGCGGCGCACGAGCCTGTCGTGATTGTGTGTCGTCGAAGTGTAAAAGCCCGTGTTTACGGGGTTATCTTGACCCGGGTGCGCATGCTCGTCTTGGTGATGAGTGACGTTATCTTTCACATATATCCTCATGTCTCTTTTCGACCTTTGACGAAAGTGCCACTGACCAGTCACACGCGCGATGCAAAATCTAGAATTTGTGCATGTTTCACCCGCGGAATTTGGTGGTGGCGACGATGCTGCCTTGGGTGCAACCAATGCGGATCGCCGCAGGATTCGCTCGCTCGTGATGAAGGATTTCCGGCGCAAGGAGCGACAGCAACGACGACAACAGAATGCGACGGGATATATTGTCGATGACACGTCTACTGGATCTGAACACGACGATGAAGTAACCAAAATCACACAAGGCAGATCGAGACAAACACGACCGGTGGCCCTGCAACTGCCATCCACTGTCTCCGCTCCTCCAGTCTGGAGGCATTCGTTCGGATCACGGATGGCTGAAGCCTGGTTTCCGGCAGGGCATCGCGACTCTGCGATGAGAAATATCGCGTATACTTATGACCTGCTCAACTCGGGGCCCATCGTTTCGATACAGGATTCATTGTCCTTACTACATGCCGGGTCAGCCGCTAGGCACGATCGTCTCCTTTTAGAAGCACGGAAAAGATACGTCCCTGTGATAACTCTTTTGCGGCGAGAAGTGAGCAGGAGGGTTCCAGAGGTACCGGTGGTGCAACTAGGCTTCTTAGCTATGGCGTGTTTGATGTGTGAGGTAATGACAACTTTCCATGGTTTGTGTGACATGGGGGCTTCCACCAAACCCCTCGGAACGTTCTGTTTCTCGAACACCGACAAGGCCGACATCGTTAACGGATGCGTACTGATACTCTTCAGACATATTCAGCAATCGCATGCATGTCCGGTCTGATAACGTGGCAGAGGCAAGTCCTCGGCATATCAGCCCTAGTCTCACCTTTCCAGCCTACTCGCTTTGCTCTGGCTATGGAATCTTTTTTGTTCCAGCAGATCAGAGTGGCGCAGGTAAGACATACGACCTTCGTCTTGTGCTTGCTTCAGATTTAACTGGGACGTAGCTTATACACTCACTCTTCGAGCGGCGTCCGTTCCCTTCGAGACTCGCCGTTCACGCATTGCCTGCGCATGAGGATAGATTACATTCTCTACTCGAACTCGCCTTTCAGGTGCCCGAGATCTTAGAGACTGTCGATTTGGCAATCACAGGGGACCTTCAAGGTTCTCGCTGCTCTAGGGGTGACCTGACTAGGCGGCTGAACGGCTTGGAAATATCACTGCGTTCTTGGATTGTCGCATACTCTCTGAGTGACACGAAACGAGCCACTGTTCATAGTGGTCTTAACGTGGACAACACTACGAGATCAATATCTTCATTGGACTCGAGAAACTCATTATTCAACCTGACATGCGAGACACTATGCCGCATCTGCCACCTACTTACCGTTGAGAGCCAAGTCATACTGGACGAGCAGACACCGCGCAGCCTCTGCGAAACTCCCTCGCCAATAAATTGCGCAGATGATCTTCGCAAAACAATGCTTTTGCTCGAAGAAGCTGCCGGCACTCCGATATGCAAAGCTCGAGTCATGAGCGCTCCATTACATTTCCTCTCTGGGTTCTGCAAACGACATAAAGATGATGACGGCATGCGGTGGTGTCGCAAGACCAAGAAAAAACTTCAGGGCGAAGCGCCATATCTGCATTGGGAGGCTTTACTACCATGGTGCCTCCTTACTCTCAATGAAATACCGCATTACGATGCAGACCCATATGCTTGAAAGCTCATGCAGCAATGCCAGACATTACACATGGCTATGCTCAACGTCCCGAGCACTTCTCTCAGGAAATTGGAGAATTTTCGAAAGATACGAAGTCATGGCTAACGGATATCGAACGATCAGCCGATTGCCAGACATCGAAGCACGCCTGAAAATACCTGAGAACCGGCGGAGAGGTGTCTTGCGCCAACGTCACTGCATTAAATGGAGATTCCCTGGTCGCCACATTGGTGGAAACGAGGGCCAAACGTATGAACTTTTTCTTCTCAACTGCAACCAAGGATAGCGGGTCCAATCGCTTCTGATGAGGCAATGGAAGTACGCGAAGCCTGTAAAATGGCGCTTCTCTTCGCAGCCGGGCTCGTAAAGACTTGAAATGGGCTCGGCGTCCTCTACGCGCACACGTTCGATGCCTAGGATACCGTCAGTCGCGTCCAAGCTGTATGACGCCCTAGTCGGAGCTCGCTACTTGTTTGATGTGCTAGATAATCAACCAGAAATAAGCAGGGCAGCTGAGGACAGCTCCATCCTGTGATGCTCAAAAGGCCTTCGCGAGCGATGTTGAAAGTAGGTGCATTGTTGAACATTGTGCAAAGAGCATGATATTGCGCGCTGGATCGGACGTGCCAAATAGGGGTTAAGAAAGAAGCAATGGGCACATCATGTTTGTTACATTGCTTCTCCGACTACGTATCCCCTTTGTCGGAGTTTGTCCATATATCTCGCCCAAAAATTTTCGTATTCATAAACTCATCATCTCGCAAACGAGCCTATTGGCATTGCTATACCCGCGGAGGCCACGGCCTCTCACGTACCCAAAGACGCCGGTCGCCAGTCGCCATCGGCTCAAATCGTAAGCAAGACTTGTGTACGCCAGTAAACCATTTTTCTAATCCCAAGCACTCTCCATGCTGTCCCGCACACATCTTCTCACCTTCCTCTTGAACTCTTTCTGATCCTCTCGCCAGAGCTTGCCTGCTTCGATGTTGGCTGCACTTTCATCGTTCGGGCTTCCGAGCATGCTGATGACTGAGAGAATGACGGTCTCGGGCGATAGGACGGGTGACCAGCGCTCGCTGGCTTTTTCGTAGCCATATTGGTCGTCTTCTGGTGGGTGGAGGATGGAAATGCAGACTTCGCCGTTCTCGTAGACTAGTATATTGTTAGATCTGAGAACCGAATGTGCGAACTTGAGTAGCTCACCATTGGGGTGGAAAATGGGTGTCTCGAACTTCATCTTCGGTGGGTAGAGCGGGTAGTTGGGTGGAAAGGTCATCTTCGCTTTGAAGCAGCCACCTGATCGTACATTAGCTTGTAGCTCTCCAACATGCGATGTTTCAAAATGAGCGCTTCTTGAGGCACATCTCTCCAGCGAATCCTCCACCTCGAAGCTGTCGGCGCATGTCGCGAACCTACAGCATCCTCCCACAGCCTTCCAAATCCCCAGGCATCCTCCACATTCTCCAAGCCTTCACTCACCTCCGTACAAGCTATCCTGATCCTCGCTCAGCATGAGCATGACCTCCCACTCGAACACACTGCTTCCTACAAGTCCGCAGCTTATCCCCGGAATGTCCTTGTCGGTCTGTATCGCCTTGAACTGCTTCGCCAATAGAAGTGCGGCGCTTGACGAGGCCGCTGCCGAATTTGAAGCCATCTTTTTTTGTTTGATATTTGCCCTAGTATTGGTGGTGCAGGTTGAGTGGTCGGTGGTTCTTGGGTTGCAGAGACTCGGTGCTTGTAAAGCTTGAGCCGTGGAAAGCCTTGCGTCACCGGAGGAGAGCGTGAGAGATCCCGCAGCTTCCAGATACGCTCCGGAAGGATGATGCAGTGGATGAAGCTCGAGGTATGATAGTTAAGTTTGGCCGGATAGTTGCGATGAGCTTTTTGGAGTAAATGCAGGATTTGGTATCGACTGAGAGCTCTGTGGATTATCCACCACCGTGTGATGCCATCTTCGAACCTTGACTCAGCTTTTGGAAAGCCGAGGCACGTCGAGCTCAAGCTCACTATAGATAAATCGATCTTGACATTAGCACTTGCCTCTTTGCCTCGAATACTCTGAAAAACATGATCATAACATATAAAAGTGGTATGTATCCTCGAGTAGGGTAGCCTCGGCGTTGCAACTCAACGAGACTTCATCTCAGCTCCTCCGAGCCACTGTTTAAGAGACTATCGGCCCGCCTGAGTGTTTTGCAAGCTACCAATACATGCGGAAGTGGGCATCTTCTTAGTGACGCGAGATCTGTCGATTGGGCGATAGGTCTCAGAGTTCATGGATCTAAGAGGTTCTTGGCCATACTCGCACATATGTCGTTTCGTGTGGAATTCCTACACTGAGCAAGCGATGCGAAAGGTTTCGTATCAGACTGCTTTACATATCGTTCCTGACATGGACGACTGCATGACATTTGCCAGTCGTTGTTTCGCACTAGTTTGTCATTGTTGGGTAACTGAGCATGGAGGTATGATCCGTGGTGTATGAGATTGAGTGTGTGTGATAAACAAAGAAACAGCCAGATGCCTTTAACCGCAGGAATGACTGGCTCGCGAGCCACAACGAATTTTAAACCACGTTACATACCGTTACGTATGAGTACATGAGCATGGAGTCAATCATATACGTCGATGCTCCCATAGACGCGATTTTTGAGAAAGATTCACCGAGCACGGTTACCCCAACCCTCTTCTGCTAACCCTTAGCATTGAGTCGCTTCTCCACTTTTCTTCAAAATTGAGGAGCATGACCATGAACTTGTGTTGCTCGATCAAAAACGTACATGGGCCTCGAGAAGCTGGAGAGAAGAGTCTGTACACGCAGTTCTTAAAAAAGATTACAGCAGATGGATCTTGTGATATCAAGCAGGCTGACCACCTGAGTGGAAGAACTTGCAGCCGCATGCATGGGGCCTGCAGGTCAGGACTTTCAGACAAGCAATGAAAACCTTTGTCATACTCGACTGGCATACACATAATATCATCCTCGTATTCTGGAAGTGGGACCCTGGACAGATGTTCACTGACCAGTATTGGATTTAGCCGACAACTTGCACGTTGCAGTCACTACACACTTTTACGAGGTGGCTGGACAAGAAGTGGAAACTAGGTTCAACACTACTGTATAGCTGACCCGGAATCTCATAGTATTGAACCTAAAGCTGCTCTTTCTCCTTGAGCACTCTGTGGCATGTTTACACAGCGACTTGCTCATGGAACGATCATGCCACCGCCACTGGTCAGCCCACCAGAGGCCAGCATGCTCCCGTTGTAACATGATATGGTCATGTCTGGTGAAATCACGATACCTATTGCTTCATTCGACAGGTAAGCAGCGAGGATCAAGCAATTGGGTTCAAGATGGGGCCCCGGGCTACATATATCGAGGCAAGAGCTGCGCTCCAAGATGTACGGTCCGCTCCACCAAGCAACATGCGTGAGCTGAGCACACCGCTAAGCCTTCTTGTGTTAGCTCAGGGCCGGAACTATTGATACTCGCATGAGATATCCTCAAGCAATTGCAGCACCTAGGTGGTGAGCTGAGCAGTCTCCAGTGAACGACATTAATACAAATAGCTTGCGTTGGCATCCTCTCCTTTCCGTTTGGTATCTGCTATACTGCACAGTAGCTATAGGGACAGCAACCTCAATCTAGTATTCCCACACCAGCAAAGCAACCATGTACATCTCCTCTCTTTCCATGAGCATTCTTGCACTGGCTGGCAGCATCGCACCCAACCCTCACCCTACAAACTCAGGCTCAGCGATCGAAGCCCTCACCCAAGCCGGGTACAAGACAGCTTGGCTGATTGACAGCCAAAATTACACTGCCTTCAGTGAGGTGATGACCGAAGATGTCGTCTACGACAGTACCGACCTCGGAGCCTACGGCGGCAAGACCAATGGTCTCGAAGAGACTGTTGCTGCCATCAAAGGTGCTGGCAATGGCGCGAGGACCTCTCACCTTGTTACCAACCTTTTGGTGCTCGATATGATCACTCCGAAGAAGGCCAGGGTGAATACCTAGTAAGTTGTCCGATTGAGTCTTATATCAAGCTTTGGTTGCATCTGCTGATCCTCTTCCTGCCAGTATCACCTGGTCTCATTGGGTCGATGGGGCCCTTCACGATATCCACAAGACTTTCCGCATCTTCTACAGGTGCGATGATATTTGGGTGCTGCAGGAAGGTGCTTGGAAGATGCAATACAGCAAGGTGTATAACATGGGATATGGAGCTGAGGCGCCGTACTATGGTAAGAAGAACTGATGTTGCGAGCCTATTATTGGGTCTTGGTGCTGGGGCTCCCGTGGTTGTAGACATGAAGGGAGCCATTGAGGCAACGAAATCTAGTAGCGGCAAACAATACCTATCTGGTATGCACAGTTCTGATTGGCGGCGTTAAGCATGTATACAATACGGTTGTGTATATGCAGCTACAGTAAGCCAAGCCACGCCCGGTCAGCGCCCAAGCCTCGTGACTGTGTACGAGCTTCAGCCTGATCGCCACCTTAGAATCCTTGATCGCCAACTGCCTTATGGACTTCTAGCAGATTGAAGACACATGGTCTCATGCCCCGCTATATGGAGACTCCACGCAATCTGGTCGCATTTGGAGGCGGAGAAACTCCAGCGCTGACCGCACAGCTGAGCAGCAGCGCACATGCATTGTCAGCCGCGAATGAGCTGCCTGATGGCCAAATACTATCAAACCAGAGCTACAATAGCATCGCAGCGAGCGGCAATAGTCGGCTCCATGCAGGTAATGTCTACAACAACCACTACCACATCGCGTCGTCGACAGCACAACTGGAAGGAACGAGCGACGAGCAAGAAAGACTCCTGAGAACATTTCTCCGTTGCCTCAACTTCAAAGAGGCAAGCTCACGACATGCGGCAATTGCGACAGCACATCCCGATACTTGCCGATGGGTAGCCAACTGCCCCCAGTACAAGAGATGGCGAGATCCAGACACTACAGTGGAACACCATGGCTGCCTTTGGATCAAGGGCAAGCCAGGCGCTGGAAAATCTACGATCATGAAGGGCTTGCTACGCCACGCCAAAGAGGCTTATCCGAATGACAAAATCGTATCCTTCTTCTTCAATGCTCGAGGCACGCCCTTAGAGAGAAGCACAGAGGGCATGTATCGCTCTATCTTGCATCAGGTGGCAAGCAACGTCCCTTTGCTGCTATTTGATCTCGACTCAGAGGCGATGGAGTTCTATGCGGTGCAGGGATAGCCGCTCGAATTACTGAAGGATATGTGCCGTGAAGCAGTACAGCGTTTGACCGGCGAGACTAGAGTCACAGTCTTCATCGACGCATTGGACGAGGGAGACGTCGAGGACGATGTCCGAGACACGGTCAATTTCATCAAAGAGCTTACTGCACGCAACCTTTCGAGTAACCAAACCCTGCACGTGTGCTTGGCGAGTCGACACTATCCCGCGATCTCAATTCACAGTGTCGAGAGGCTCATTTTGGAAACCGTTCAAGACCACGATGAAGATATTGCAACGTACGTGCTAGCCCAGCTACGCATCAGGAATGTCGAAATGCGCACAAAGCTGGTGTCAACCATCTGCGCAAGAGCATCGGGGGTCTTCCTTTGGGTGGTGTTGGTAGTCAAAATTTTGAACAAGGAAGCGGACCGGGGAAATCAGCATAAGATTCCGGCCAAACTGCAAGAGATCCCCACCAGCCTTCACACCCTGTTCGACACGATCATTGAGAAGGATGCTGGCGACAATATATGCCTCTTGCCTACTCTTATGTGGGTGCTATCCTCTAAGGGCTCTCTGCAATCGATCGAACTCTACTTTGCCATAATGATCAGCACTGGCCAACTGAGCCCAGAAGATATGGTCTGGGATCCGAGGCTCGTGGATGCAACGATAGTTGAGAACTTTCTAATCTCCAGTTCGAGAGGCCTCATCGAGTTCGCAAAAAGAGGCTATACAACACTCGACTCATCATCGCAAGTCCAAATCATACACGAGTCCGTTCGTGAGTATCTTCTAACAGACGAACTACGCAAGCTCGACATAGACCTCGAGGTCCATCGCGAGGCCAAATGCCATTGGCACCTCGCCAAATGGTGTTTGGATTACATCCAGCTGGCGGTTGAACATGGGCTTCTCAGTTTGTCAGAACAAGCTCGATCCTACAGACTGTGCCCTTTTCTAGAATATGCCACGGAATACGCACTCTCGCATGCCGAGACAGCTGCCAGGCTAGGGCACCGGCAAATTGTACACGATACAGCTCCCGTGGAGACGTGGGACTTTATTGGGAACTACAGAGACTATTCGACCATGCTGTATCTGCTAGTGTTGGAGCGTCGGCATCATCTCACCACACTTGAGCTCGAGCAAGTTTCAAAACAGCCTGTAAACTATCGACGGGCTTATTTTGATGCGCGGTCTCTCATGACTTGCACTGTTCTCGAATCCGCGATCAAGATGCGGAACGTCAGAATGGTACATGCTCTTCTCAAAAGCGGCGCTGATGCAAACGTTGTGTGCGAGACCCACGGTTCTCCGTTGAAGGTTGCCCTACGTGCGTCTGGGCTCATCGAAAGTATGAGGAGTGAAAGAGAAGCGCTCGGTGATCATCCAGTCCCCAGCCGCGATTGGTTCCGGATAGTCGGAATACTTCTGAAGAATGGTGCCGACGAATCACGGCGAATCCTAGGTCGATCATTTTGGGTCATCGCGAGGCGTTACGAATGGTGTGAAGTGTTTGAAGTGCTCGTTGAACGTGGCATTTATCCCGAAAACATGGAACCCGATATTGTACCACAATGGATAGGAGCTGTCAAAGATAAGAATTGGAAAAGGATACGAAGGATTTTGAGCATGACTCCGGGTCACGAATTTTAAGACGTAGTCTTTGACGTTGATCCAGACGCAGACACAAAAACTCATACCGTCTAATTTGCGAGGGAAAGACAGCTGCCATTGCATGATACTTTCTTCCAACCCAACTCGATGCCAATTGGTCGCTTGTCTGTATACAATGATCAGTCAACTCACAAAGTATCGCCACCTGCTTCGTGCACAAAAAGTCCACAAAGGTGTATTGAGCTTGTCATTCCAGCGCACCGGCTCCCGGATCCAGATCAAAAACTTGGCCAGATCTTGCACAACTCGCCTAGACGATTCGCCAACACAGTTCGTCCGCTGACATACATTTTCTCTCAGGCAATGACCGGCGAATTTGTCGGCACAGTGCTCTTCCTCTGGTTCGCACTCTCTGGCGCGCAAGTTGCTAACTCCATCCCCTCCTCATCCGGTCTGACCGTCGAGCAAACCGGCTCAAACCCACAACAACTGCAATACATCGCGCTCAGCTTCGGTTTCTCCCTGGCTGTCAATGCATGGGTATTCTTCCGTATTAGTGGTGGTCTCTTCAACCCGGCTGTCACACTGGGAATGTGTCTCATCGGTGCTCTTCCCTGGGTGCGAGGTGCTCTATTATTCTTCAGTCAGGTCCTCGGCGGCATCGTGGCGAGCGCACTAGTACAGTGTATGTTTCCAGGCGGCTTGAATGTGCAGACTACACTCGGGGGAGGAACGACCATAGCGCAAGGCCTGTTTATCGAGATGTTCCTAACGGCGCAGCTGGTATTTACGATTTTCATGTTGGCGGCGGAGAAGCACAAGGGAACATTTATTGCGCCTGTTGGTGAGTTTTTTGAACACTTACTGTATGAAAGAGCTCTCGATAGCATTTCATAGTATGGATTAGCAGCAAGACTAACATGCTCTCGCATCTACAGGAATCGGTCTCTCGCTCTTTGTAGCCGAACTCACTGGCGTCTACTTCACCGGCGGCAGCCTCAACCCAGCGCGCTCCTTCGGCCCGGCAGTCGTCAATACTAGCTTCGTCAACTACCACTGGATCTACTGGCTCGGCCCTATTCTAGGCTCGATCGTCGCTGCTGGCTTCTACAAATTCATTAAGATCCTCGAGTACGAATCGGCAAACCCTAATCAGGACACGGATCACGCGGCCAAGGTGCAGCACAAGAAGAAGCTGCTCATGGCGGCTGGGATCAACGAGGCGGATGCGCACCAAGTGGCGAGCGAGTTGCACGCAGAGGCACAGGCAAAAGACCAAGCTCCCAGTCCGCCAGGTAGCGAAAAGACGGTTGTCGATGGCGGGCACCATCACGGAGGCACCGATGGGAAAATGATGGCGAACGGTCAAGGGCGCAGCAGTCTCGATACCGAACACAACGAAGTCAGGTACGGGACTGCCTTCCGTAGCGGGTCGACAAGCTCTGGGCCCAATGGGAACGTTCAGGAGCAGCGTCCCGGTGGCCAAGTTCTGGTTGGACGCTACAGCTATCTTGACAAGGCAGGTCGAAGGCCTCTGCCTCTGAATTGGTCGAGCAGGACTGACAGTCCGGCAATGGCCACGCACAACGACGTCTATGCTGCGACCAACGTATCTGACGAGGCGTTAGGAGGCATGGTCGCGGATGAGCCGAGGAATCGATTCGCCAGGACGGCGAGCAGCGGTGTCTGAGGGGCTCATGTTTTTGTTTTTGGCATGGGATGTAATGATATCTCAGCTTGGAGTTCGTCCGGTCTTTGAAGTATCTGATGTATCTGGAAGGATGGCATTGTTCCCAAAAAATCACGGCGTTGCTACGTGCTGAGAATGATTGTGTAGAGACGAGTGTCGAATGAACATATATGAGTTTGGGCCAATCAGTGGTTACACTCAAGCTACCATGCGCTGGCCGATCAAGCCACAATTATGCAGCTACATGCACGCAAGGCCAAGCCTTTCGCCAGCTGTGCATGCTCAGCCTGATCGCAAGCACTCGAGTTGAGGTTGTCTCACAGCATGGGACACGATAATTTTATCGAGACACCTTGATTCATGGACCGTGGCCAGGAGTTGAATGCCAATCAAGAGCGCAATGATGTGGCGTCGGGGTCACGGCCGCTTGCATCAGGCGGCTTGAGAGACGCCGGAGGTGCCGGACAAGACTCCATGGTCCATAGTGACCAGTCTACGGCTACCAGATCATACAGAGAGGTGACAGCAAATGACAACAGTCGACTCCACGTTGGAGATGTCCACAACTACAACTGGTACTTGGCCCCAGCCAGCACAGAGCCGAACGCAGACAGCCCCGAAGCCAAACTCTAGAGACTGAGGTCGGCTCTGTCATACCCTCAAATGGGACTTCGGTCTGCCATCGTCGAAGACGCTTATCTAGACACTTGTCAGTGGCTGTTCAAGACGCCCGAATACCGGCGCTGGAGAGATCCGTCGCTATACTCAGGCCACCATGGCTTCCTCTGGATCAAAGGAAAGCCGGGGTCGGGCAAGTCTACGGCTATGAAGACATTGCTCAATAGTGCAGAGTCTGCGAGAGATCTAAGAGGTGGGATAGTGCTTTCATACTTCTTTAACGCCAGAGGAGAAGCTTTAGAGAGGTCGACCGAAGGACTTTATCGCTCGTTACTGCACCAGATTACAGCAGGCTTCGCTTCACTGCCCGAGGACATACTCCGGTGGGCGAACCCTGGCTCTCTGGATCTTTTCTACCGTACTGGTTGGCAGATTGACTTGTTGAAGAGTCTCTTGAAAAAGATCGTGATGCTCGATCGCAAAACCCACCTGTCGTGCTTTATCGATGCACTAGACGAGGGAGACAACGAGCACAGTGTCCGCGACATGGTCGACTTCCTCGAAGACCTGACTGGAAGTGCCCATGATAAGCAACTGCACTTCTTGGTATGTCTTGCAAGTCGGCACTACCCGAACATATCGATCCACCGCCTCGAGGAGCTACATCTGGATGATCATGAGGGCCACGTAAAGGACATCGATAAATACGTGCGGAATAAAACAAAGGTGTTCGACGCCGGAGTTCCAGAGGAGCTGGTCGCTAGCATCACGCACCGATCATCGGGTGTTTTCCTGTGGGTTGTGCTGGTCATTGCCGAATTGAAAAGACACACAGATCATGGTCAAGACCACAAACTCCAGGCTCTGCTTGATTCGATTCCGGTCGGTGTCGAAAGACTCCTAGACGAGATATTGAAGAATGCTGGCCAAGATGAGTGTCTCGTGGCAACGCTGCAACTATGCGCTGTTCTCCACAAGGTCTCTGAAGTTACACGAGTATCACACCGCTGTCTTGGTCAGCAATGGTGAACTACATGCCTGCGAGCTGCACTGGGACAAAAAGAAGGTAGAGAAATCCACCAGAAAGTTCATCGTATCCGCTTCTAAAGGTCTTCTGGAGATAGTAGCTTCTGGTCTGGTTCAATTCATCCACGAATCGGTCAGGCAGTACTTCTTAGACACTGGACTGAAGCAGATTGATCGTTCGCTGGAAACGAACACGATAGGCATCAGTCACCATCGGCTAGCGTTGTGGTGTCGCAAGTATCTCCAGCTTACCGGAATCACGCACGACATTCAATTATCCGTCGATCCTTTCAAGCATTGGCGAAGAGCACAGAAGGTCTTGCCGCTTTTGCAATACGCTATGGGCGGCATGTTGAGTCACGCAGAAAATGCTGCAGGCCATGGCATCCAACTTCAGGAGTTCGACGAAACGTTTTCCTTCGAAGACTACCTGTTGGTAATATCGCGCACCGTGGGCAATTTCGGAAAGGATAAGTACGATACTTCACCTCCGCCCACATTACTTCACATTCTGATTTACGAGCAATGTAACCGCCTCTTAGAGATCAAGCTCGAGTCATCCAATAAGTACAGACCCCCCC